>PVHP010022636.1:0-28157 GCA_004024765.1 Zapus hudsonius
CTTCACACCACACAGACACAAGACAGGAATATATGTTGATTCTACTTCTAGGCTAATGTGAATTGAGGAGCTATAAACATGGTTGTTGAACAATATCTCTGTGTTGAAGAGAGAGGAGCCTTTAGGGTAGCTGTCCAGTAGAGGGATAGCTGGGTCAGTTGGTAGCTCTAGTTTCATTTTCTTCAGGAGTTTCCATATGTATTTCCTTAGCGGTTTATAAGTTTGCACTCCCACCAGTAGTGAATGAGGGTTGAGGGTTCATTTCCCCACCTGCATCCTCTCCAAGATCTGTTGTTGTTAGATTTTTTTGATGATTGTCATCTGAGCTGGAGTAAATTGGAATCTCATAGTTGTTTTGATTTGCTTTTCTCTGATACTAAGAATGTTGAACCTTTTCTGAAGTGATTATTAGCTATTTTATTTCTATATACAGTAAAGGGCACAGATTTCAGTATCTAGTTGAATACATTCTCACAAAATTAATGTTCATGATGTAAGTCAAGAAGTAGAACATGACCAGTGTGTCAAAGTCCTGCTCATCTCCCCCCAAATAAACACCCTGTTGACTTTTTAAGAATGGAAATAAAAATGTCTGATAGGACCCAAATCTGAAAAAAAAGAAGCAGTAATCTCGGGTATACTTGATATGAATACAGACATCGTGAACTCATCTGGACGATTTGAATAACATCCTGAGCCCAGGTACCTCCGTCCAAAGCTTGCAACCCAGTGACCTCAGGAGCCTGCACACAGCTGTTCTTCAATGGGGAACTATATTTAGGTCAAGTTGATATTCTCTTGAATTACCCCTACTTTATTTACCCCCAGTAATATAACATCCCCCACTTGAGTCACGAGTGTGAAAAAGGATATCATCCCCAAGTGCCATTTATTCCGCAAGTCCAGGATTTGGACAGTGCTTGGAAATCAGTATCTTTCACAATAGTAATGGAATAGCAGCAGGTTCAAAATCCTATGATCATTTCAGTAGATGCAGAGAAGTCGCTTAATAGTACTCATCATTCATTTATGATGAACCTTAAAAAACAGGAGGATAAAGAACAAAAGTAGGGGTTCAGAGGAGCTTCCAGAACTCGTTACAGGAACCTAATGAAAACCCTACACGAACATAATGACTACTGATTCAAAGTGAAATGCTTTCATCCACATTAGGAACAGGAAGAAGGTGATCATTGCACTCCTACGCAACATTGTGCTAATGATTCCTGTTATTGTAATAAAGCAGAAGTGAAAGTCACCCAGGTAGAGGAAAAAGACACAAGTCAAATTCAAGATCCCCTTAGCAAGGGACCATGGAAATGTAGATTTAGCCATCTCCTGAAGTAGGAGAGAGGACAGAAGGGTAGGAGAATAGATGCTGAATGCTGTTGTCAGCGCTCTCCTCCCTCCTTCCCTCTGTCCTCCTTCCCCCCCTCTCTCCCTCCTCCCTGTTTCCCTCCTTCTCATCCTACCTCCATGAGTGTTTGTGTATATGTGTGTGTGTGATGCGCGCACATGCTTTGCTTGTGTGGTTATCTGAATCGGCAACATTTCTGTCACTCGAGGATTTAAGTTAGCTTTTTTTAAGGTTTAAGTGGGTATCGTGTTGGTATTTCAGTATTTTCTTCTTTCTGCTAATATAACTGGAAAAGTTATGTGTAGCATTTAAAAGGTAGACATTAGTAAAAATTCTGTTAAATAGCTTTTGTTTTTAAACTTAGCATTGTTACAATGTCCTCTTAATTTCCAAGAGGGCAAACAAATTCATTTATTAAATGTATTTTAAGTGTAGTGTAACTTTGGATGAGTAAAACTTGTTTGTGGGATTGCTGGCTATGCCTTAGGAAAAATTGACGCTTTGTATATCATTATAAGCCACATATTATGGCCTTTGATTTCTGCTGCGATTTCCAAATATTTGCGTATTTTCATAATGAGCTCCAGAATGGAATCGAGAAAATCTGAGTTCTACTCCCAACTGCCCGGGACAGTCACATGATATGTGTGGCATCTCCAGTGGTTTCCCTGGAATTATTTCTAAATCATTCATAATGAAACTGTTTTACAATTTGAGTAGGATGTTAGAAACTTAGAAAAAATTGGGGGGGTCTGGAGAGATGGTTCAGTGGTTAAGGCACTTGCCTTCAAAGCCTAACATCTCTGGTTCCATTCCCTAGTACCCACACAAAGTGGTGCATGCATCTGGAGTTTGTTTGCAGTGGCTGGAGGCCCTGGCATGCCCCCCTCTCCCTTTCCCTCCCTCCCTCCCTTCCTCTCTCTCTCTCTCTCTCTCTCTCTCTCTCTCATAAATAAAAAAATAAGTAAATAAATGAATAAAAGAAACATACAAAAAAGCACATGGCTTAATAACAGTATGCCTATCATTTGATGGTACAAATTGGCCACGCCTGATGCCAGGGTGATATCATGTAGAGCAGAGAGTCTGTCAGGAACCAGTTGTTCTGCTCAGCTTGGTGGAGATGCAAGTGCACAGTGCAGCTCCCTGGGAGTCACAGCTGTACACTTTGAATGCCAGCGGCTCTCAGCGCCTGGTGTGAGCCTGCAGCTCTGAGCAGCGAGTGTCCGCAACGTCCAAGCTGCTCCTGGCAGCCAGGACTGTCAACAACCCCGTCTCCTTGGCATTCTCAAGGCCAGCAGCTCTTGATGTTACCTGCTCATTAACTGCATTATCTGATACAGACATCATCTGAACATGGCTGAATTGGGCATAAGAAACAGCACAAGGGTGCAGTGCATAGAACAGAGGTCCAAGCCCTGGGGTGAGAAGGATGCGACTTATAGAAAAAAGCATGGATCCACCTGTGCCCACATTCTCCTGCCACTGACTGCAGGCTTTCTGTACTCTCATGAAGTCTCTACAAGCATGCTAGGCTCATGTGACCTGGCTGTGGTGAGTCGGGGGAGATGGTGGTCACAGATCAAAGTGGGGACATCTGAAGTAGCTGTCATGTGGGTGGAAACACTTGGAGCAGCTATGAAATGAGTCATCCGGAATGGACTAACTATGGTGTTGACAAAGTCTCCAGGGAACTTAGCAGTGTGTCCAATGCAGGCAGTGCTGAAAGCCAAGTCTCAGGCATGGAGCACCCTGGTGGTTGCCATAACAACCATAGAAGGAGCGGTGCCTGGATGGGGTCTGCACAGCTCTCACTATGACAGCCCCATTGGGTTCCCAAGGCAGCAGCTGTTGTATCCCCTGCAGGATCGATGGCAAAAGCCCCTCTTGTTGAGGCACTGCAGCTGCAGAGACCCAGGACTCCCAGCAGGGTGGCGGAAGCCACTACAATAGCTCCCCCGAGAGCAGCCATCCATCTCTGGTCCAGCCAGACGTGCGCTTGGCCTCCATCTAGGATGGTGTGTGGTAGGATGGTAATGTGGCAGAGCTGCACCAAGAAGCCCAGCATTGAGAAGGGTCTTGACACCTGCCAGTGGAGCAGACAGGCAGTCCCTTCTGCCAATCTCTGGCATCTGTTTAAAATAAATAGTTCAGGCCTATAATCTGCAATCCTCAAGAGGAGGAGGCAAGAGAATTGCAAGTAGGTTCAAGGCCTGCCTGACCCACAGAGTAAGTTTAAGGAAAACATTAGCTTAGTGAGACCCTGTCTCAAAACAAACAGACAAAAAGTAAGAAAAATGATGTGGGAACATTGCTTTACTCTACTAGCACATAAATAAATAAATACATAAATAAGCAGGCTGGGGAAATGGCTCAGTTGGTAAACTGCTTGCTTTGCATACATGAGAATCTTGACTTGAGTCCCTTAGAAGCATGGTGCCACGTGCTTGTGTTCCTAGCCCTGGGGAGGTCAAGCCAGATGGGTTGCTAGACTTGCCAGTCCATCCTCCTTGGCAGGTTCTCGACCAGCAAGAGACCCTGTCCCTAAAACAGGTGAACAGTGCTTGAGAAATTACATCTGTGGTCTCCTCATGAGTGTGTACACATGCATGTACACCCACATATGCACCCTCTCACACATACCCAGTTAGAAGAAATGGAAAACTTTCTAGAAGTCACTGAGAAAAGCTTGTATTGGTGATATTCTGGCTGCAACTACCTTCACTTGCTAGGCGTACTCACAGAAAGATAAGAAACAACCTTGATTCTTCAATGAGGATATGATGTCAGCATTCCTCTCCAGCTAATGCAGCCTAGCTCTTCCTCTGTGGTCAGTGCTTTTATGTGGAAAAAAAAAAAGGGTAAGCACTTTCCTTGCAGGATGGCTGGGCTCACTTAATCTGCCTCATCCATTTCAAGTCATTGAACCTTATCCCTTGCTATATCCATCCTCCCTTCTTCCCTCCCTCCCTTCTCTCAAGTAAATAAAGATATTTTAAAAAATGAAAGGTAGACAGACATGACATATCCATTTAGCCAAACAGTAATAATAGCTTCCCTCCTAAGACATAGGACCATACCAGCCAGAGGCTTTTGACTGTATTTTCATTACCAGATATGGAATTTCTCCCATGGAGCAGGCCTCAAATCCAACTAGAGAACAGTTGGTTACTACCATAACAGACATGCCACCATTGTACTACTGGGCACATCTTGCCTGCCTGGTTGTGTAGCTTGTAGGGTCCATCACCGGGTAATGACTTTTCCCTCCTAGTAACCTACATAGTACTTCTAGTACCATGCAAGCTAACCAGCAGGGAGGAAGCTTCCAGCTCAGTTCTAGTTTCACTTCTGTGTCTTGTAACCAAAGTATGTGATGTCTTTAGCAATAGGATTTATCACCTGGTTTTGGTGGACAGCCAGTGCAGTGGAAATAGCCTGTATTGTTTTGGGGATCTCAGGGGACTCCCTGACCAAAAACTCACTGGGAGCTCTCCTATCTTTGGAACTAAGATTTTAGGACTTCTGGGAACAGTGTTATCCCATGCAGGGTACCTCTAAGCCTGGAACAGGATCTACATCCTTCTACCTTCTAGTGCAGAGGTATCCAACCTTCCTGTTGTGGCCCAGGATACAATGGCTGCAACCCAACACAGAATTACAAACTTACTTACAATCTCAGTGTGGTCTTGTAAATGACAACATGGTGTCATAACGTCACATAAGATAAACATATATATGCTCTTGATGCTTGTGCATATGTATGTGCCTTCAGTTTTACTGTGGTGTATTTTGAAACCCAGGCAATTGAATTAGCACCCTCAGAGAGTACATGTGCTTGTGATGACTTGGAAAGTGAAATGGAACAATTATCAATAATGTTCTAGAATACCATTGCAAATGATAAAAAGAGCTTAATTTAGAAGCCAGGCAACATTATTATTTGATTATTAAAGGCACTTTCACACCTCATTCATGCCTCACACACTACCCATCAAACTGTACAGTAGGAATTCCACATTGCATCTGTAGCTGGCAAATGGAAGGGCAAAACCTCGTTTCCTATTTTCCTATGAATTAATTTTTATAATAAAAATAAACATAGTCTCTTGCCCATTACTCTTTTTCAGCAGAAAACGGAACCCCAAAACAGAAAAATTATAGGTAAAGGAAGATAATCCAACAAAAAGTGGGCAATAACATTTTTTGTTGTTGTTGAGGCATTAGTAAGGAATCCTGGATTTGTAGGAATTTGTGCAAGTTTCAAAGAAATTTGAAAACATATGGGCAAACTATGCTGCTGAATTAGGTACCAAGTGTTGGAAAAATTGAGGCAGAAGATAGACCAGATTGAGTTCAGACAAGGATACCTTTATTCAGCGGAGATTGGACAGCCATATCTGAAGTCAAGTTCTGCAAAAGCTCTCTGCAGACTCTTTCTAAGACTGCAGGTCAAGTTTTCATGGGCCTGGCTTCCTAGGGGGTTGTCTATTGAGGGACAAAAGGTGACCATATAAATGTGGATTGGGCTGGCTGCAGAGCTCTTCAAAAGGGCCTTATCAGAGATAGGGTTCTTCAGATATGCAAAACATTCTCAGTGGCAGGACACCCTGGAGGAGAACGGTTGTTATTAGACCCAATGCAGAGCAGTGTGTGGGAAAGCTGTTCACCCCCATCCAGCAGTGGGATTCTCTTTCCAAAATTGTGTGCTCCTCTTGGGATCTGCACACATGAACGCTGAGGGGCATCCGGTGTTCATTCACCACAGATGTCATTTTGCTGATCTTCCTTGTTATCGTATTAGTACTTGATATTTTATTTTATTTATTCTATTTATTTTATTTTACCAGCTATATAAGACGATTTTTATGCAAGTATATAATGCACTTTGAGCTTATCTCTCCATCCCCTATTGCCCTTCTGTCATAGTCAACTTTCTAGTTGCTGCGCAGAAAGAACCCGAGCAAAAGCGGCTTGTGGAGGAATGGGTTTATTTGGCTTTCGAACTCGAGGGGAGACTCCATCCTGGCAGGGAAAACGATGGCATGAGCAGAGGGTGGACATCACTTCCGCCACAGCACTGCAAACAGTGGCAGGAAGGTGTGCCAAACACTGGCAAGGGGAAGCTGGTTTATAACCCCATAAGCCCGCTCACAACAACACAGCTCTAGTGAGGTTGTAAAACCCAAACTGCCATCAGCTGAGGATCGATCACCCAGAACACATTCATTTGTTTGTGGGGGACACCTGGATCAACCCATGACACCTTCCCTCTCTCCTCCTTCCTCTTTCATTAGTTCACACTCCCTTAGACAGTTTTGCTCTTTTCTGTCATTTGTACATACATGATTTTGTGTATCTGCATAAAATCTAGGACCCACAAATGAGAGACATGCCATATTTGTCTGAGACTCAATTTGCTTTCATCCATTTTTCTGCAATAAGATAATTTCATTTTTCTTTGACACAAAAGGCCCCGATATCTAGGTTGGTTCTGTCACTTAGTTCTTGTGAAAAGCTCTGCAGTAAACATTGATTTCCAGATTTCTCTGTGATATGTATGCTGACTTGGAGTCTTCTGAGTAAATGCCCAGCTGGATCGTATGATAGGTCTATTTTTAGCTTTGGAGAAACCTTCATACTGCTTTTCAACGTGACTGGACTAGTTTACATTTCCAATAGCCATGTGAAAGGGTCCTTGTGGTGTTTTGAGTGTAAGTGTCCCCAGTAATCCCAAGTGTTTGTGATTAAGCTTCCTACTCAGTCCTAGCTAGTGGAGCCTTTGGGAAGTGGAGCCTTGCTGGAGGAGGTGTGTCACCTGGGCGGACCCTCCAGTTTTGTTAGCCCAGCCTGCTCTTACTGTGTCCTCCCTGCTGATGTGTGATGATGTGAGCCAGCTACCTGCTTGCATGCTTTTCTCTGGTACGATGAAGCTTGCCCTGGGAACTGCAAACCATAATAAACCCCTTCCTTCCACAAGCCACTTGTGGTTAGATGCTTTGTCCCAGCAGTGAGAAGGTCACTGGTTTTCTTTGTCAGTGTCTCCGCCAGCAGCATTTGTTACTGTTTTCTTCATCACTGTTGTTCTGACTGGAGCGAGTTGAACTCTAAATAGTTTTTAATTGCATCTCTCCGAGGGCAGTTATAGTGGACTTTTAAGATATGTTTTATAGAACATTTGTTCTCTGTCTTTTGCAAACTATTGGTTTCATTCGTTCATTTATTGGTTGAGTTGTTACTTCCTATTTAGTTTTTAGAGTTCTCTGTATGTTTGTGATACTGAGTGTCAGATGTATAGCTAGTGAAGATTCTCTTCCATTCTGGAGGCTGTCTCTTCACTTGATGGTTTTCTTTGCTCTGCAAAAGCTTTTTAATTTCAGGAGCTGTCACATGCCAATTGCTGGCTCAATTTTCTGAGTGACTGGAATCCTATTCAGAAAGGTTTTTTGCCAATGATGATATCTTAAAGTACTTTCTCTAATTTTCCTTCTTTCAGTTTGAGTTTTAGGTCTTACGTTAGGGTCTTTTATTGCTGGTCCGTGGATTACTTTGGAGATCATTGTACACTACACCCTGGTTCATCCATGGAGCTGGGTGGACAGCAGCTCGGGACAGCGGTAGTCCGATGGGCATACCCACCCAGGAGAACGTGGCAGTGCACAGTTCTCATTTATTGTATAGATAAAGTTGTTTATATAGAGGAAAAGGCAGAGGTGGGGGCATAGGCAGCAAGGGGATTGGTAGGGGCGGATCTGTGGACATCTCATGAGTTGATTGGTAGGGGCCAGTATCCTTTGGATGCCTAATTTGCATAGATAAATTGAGGGGCTTCGCAACTCTAGACATATAGAGCAGAGGAACTGTAACCTTATTGTTTAGGTTTGTAATTACAGCTGGACTGAGTTTAGGCCTTGAATTGCCTGCTTATCTCACGGCACAGCTGTGGCCTGCCTGGAGGCTGGAGGGTCCAGGATATGCTTGAGATAATCGGGGGTCCCAGGCTCGCCTCAACTTCCTTAACAGAAGGAGACAGTCCGGACACCTTTCGGTCTCAGCAAAACCCTATCCTCCATGCCTCTTAGCAGAGTACCACATTTTATCCATTTGGTATTAATTTTTGTACAGTGTAAGAAATAAGAATCTGTGTTCTTTTTTCTATAAGTTTTGCCAGCACTAATTGTTTAAGAAGCTTTCTTCAAAAATTAGATGGCCGTAGCCCGCATGATTTTGAGGGGCCTTCTGTTGTGTTCCATACATGTACATGTCTGTGATTGTGCCAGTACCATGCTTCTAAACAAACTACAGCTCTGCCTGGGTGTGATGGTGCACACCTTGAATCCCACCACTCAGGAGGCAGTGGTGGGAAGATGGCTGTGAGTTCGAGGCCACCCTGAGACAAGGGACTGTAGGAGTGAGAAGAAATCACTGAGATTTTAGTGAACCAAGTCTTAAGCTGAATGTGCTTAACACATTCAAAATTCTCCAGAAAAACAGACCCATTTTATGTGTTTATATGTTTATGTTTTATATGTTTATATGCTTTATATGTTAAAGCATATTTATTGTTATATATCAAACAAGAAAACATTCTCTATGGGGACTGTCTCATTTGTTATGGACGCTAAGAAGTCTATGACTGAGTGCTGTTACAAACCCAGAGACTGAGTGTCTGAGAACCTGGAGCCCATTCATAATATGAATGCCTTAGCTCAGGAAGAAAGAGAATTTCCTCTACCCTTCACTTTATTCCAGCTCTCAATGGATTGAATTATGTCCATTCACGATTGGTGAAACTGATTTTTATGCAGTGTGGTGGTCTGAATCAGATGTCCCCATAAACTCATGTGTTCCAAATGCTTGGTCCCAAGCCCGAGGCAACTTGGGATGTGGAGCCTTGCTGGATGGAGGACGTGTGTCCTGGGGATGGACTTTGAGGTTTAATAACTAGTGTTAGAAGATGCTGACTCTCCTGCTGCTGTTGTCCACCTGATGTTGGCTAGGAGGTGCTGCCCAGCCTGTGTCCTGCCATCATGAAGCTTCCTCTGGAGACTGAAGCTGCTTTTGGTTGGGTGCTTTGCTCCACAAGAGAAGGTAACTACAACATGTAGTCTACTGATACCAGTGTTAATCTCATTCAGATGCCTCCACAATCCTGGCATGATAGCACACACCTATAATCCAGGCACTAGGGAGATTGAATCAGGAGGATTACTATGTCCTCAAAGCTAGCCTGGGCTACAGTATCAGGTGCTATCTCAAAATCAAGAAAAGAAAAGAAAAAGAAAAACACCCTCATACATACTTGGAAATTATATTTTACCTGGGAACCATGAATCCAGTTAAGTTGAGACTTATAATTAATGATCACATTCTTCTGAAGTTACACTAGACGTGAGCAGTTCAGTATTATTTGAAGATGTTAAGTTTAAAACGTGCATTATAAACTCTGGTGGAGCCACAAAAAGTAAAAAAGGAAAAGCAAATAAGCAATATTATGGAAGTTAAGTGAAATAAAAGTAAAACAAGGCAGAAAAGTAGCTTTCCAAAATGAAAGGTTTAAATTCAGTCATTTCTACAATTATACTGATCTAAACCTTCAGTTAAGAGTGTGATTATAATATTCAACTGATATCTAAAAATGTACTTTAAATATAAAAGACACAGAGAGGTTCAAATTTAAAGGAGAAAATTATTATGTAATCAGTAACCAAGAAGGTATAAATAATCCTATATGTATATATATTTCAAAAACAGACTTTGAAAATGCAGAAACAGAAACTGCTAGAATTTGGGGAGCAGTTGAGAACGTAGTCATCAGTGGCATACACACAGCTCTGCATAGCTCAGAAAATGTGCCGAGAATGGGAAGAGCCCGTGACACTGGGTCAAAGCAGCCGAGGTCACATTCTTTCAGTGCCCTGCCGCATTCACCGAGACAGGCCATTTTCTGGGCCACAGAACAAATCTCAATAGACTTAAAAGAATTAAAATCATACAAAGCCTATCCTATGAGCACAGTGAAAATCAGTAACAGTGAACTATTTGGGGAAAATTCCCCAATTATTTGGATTACTAAGATGACCCGCTTGTCATGGAGAGGATCTTCAGATGAGTCAGGTTGGCAGTGGTGAGGTCCTCAGACTGTTTTTTAAAATAGGTGCTGAATTCCTTATCTGCTTTACATTTATCTTTTCAATCATCCTATAAGAAAACTTAAGAGAGTCACTATATGGGATTTTCTTTTTATATATTTTTAATTTTTTATGTGTGTGTAATGAGAATGTGAGTGTGTTTATGTGAGTGCGTGTGTGTAATGAGTGTGTGTGTGTATGGCGTTTGCATGTGCCTGTACTCCTGTGCACCCCGTGTGCTCGCCTGCAGTAGGGTGAGGTAGTTGGACTTGAACGTCTCATGTTCTGCTCTGTTCTTTCCACTATGAGTCAGAGTCGCTTTTATGGAGCTCACAGGGCTCAGGTGATTCTTGGGTCTCTGCTCCCTTGTGGGACTGAAGTTACCAGCATGCTTGGCCACACCCAGCTATGATATGTGGGATTTGGAGATTTGAACTCAGGGCCTAACCAGACTCCCTCAGTTCTTCCTGCTTGCACAGGAAGTGCATTTAAGTGCTGAGCCATCTCTCCAGCCTACAGGATTTTAAAAAGAAGGCTAACTGTTGGAAGAAAGGAAAGCCGACTTAACATAGAAATTGATACAATTTTAAATTTTTTTAAAAAATATTTTATTCATTTTCAAGCAGAGAGAGAGAGAGAGAGAGAGAGAGAGAGAGAGAGAGAGAGAGAAGAGAGCGCACTATGGCCTTGTGGGTCTGGCTTATGTGGGTCCTGGGGAATTGAACCCAGGGCCTTAGGCACCTGAGGCAAGTGCCTTAACCACTGAGCCACCTCTCCAGCCCACAATTTTAAATTTGTTAACCATTTGACTTTAGCTATAAGAATTCTTGGAGAAGTAGAATGTCTGCATTCAGACATTTAGTTGCATAATAAAATTAGAATTCAGAAAAATATTAGTTTTTATTTTAGTAATAAATGTAATGTTGAGTAAAAGTAAATTAATAAGTTGTGTGTCCTATGGTGTAGTTTTTTCCCCAGCACACATTTTCATGCAAGCTTCTCTTCAACTTCTAAGGAAGGCAGAAAGGAGAAAGGATGATTGGTATTACTTCATGGAGGCTTGTGGAAGTATTTTGACCAAGTGCCATCTAAGTCAAAGGAGAGTGTAGCTTTTACTCTGTAGTCCACGATGTCTACTCTCCTTTCTGTAGCTTACATCCTCAGTATTCATCTGATGGTCACTTCTGTCCTGTGGCCTCGTCACCATCACCTCTGCTTGGTCAGCTGTTGGTAGGTGATGCAGTTTCTCCATTCAGGATGCATTTGAGGTAGAGCACTCCAGAAGGGAGCTGTAGTGAGGCCAGAACCTAGAGTAGAAAGCAAAGCTAGCTGCTCAAGTCACTGCTAACACATGCATACTAGATAAAGGATACTAAAATGTATGTGCACATCTTCAAACATTGCCACACTTCAAGAGATTGCAATGTCTCCATGGATTTAGGAACTAAAGGAGTTAGTTGGGAGTCCTATTGAACTGGGGTTCAGGGCCAGGGTCATACACAAATGGCTCATAGACAAACCCTAGGCAGTGAACTGGAAATGAGACTTTAGAGTAAGTGCTGGGATTTTCAATGGGAAAGATGAATAGAAAAGAGTGTGCTAACTAACCTTGAGAGATGGCTTGTCATTTGCATGGGGCTCCAGACAGTTAAAAAACAACTCATTAAGGACAATTAGAACTTCAGTCCTGTGCCATAGAATCTCAGCAAAAGGAAACAGAATTTTTCTGTGAGGAAACTTTCATAAAACACACACACAAAGCCTGTCTACCATGAGAAAGTTTATAATAAGCTACACACTAGGAAGTAGCAGCTGCAGATCATATGGTCATGTTTGTACATGGGTGCACACACACACACACACACACACACACACACACACACACACACACACACACTCACACACACACACAAAACATAGCAAAATAGTAGGAGGAATTTTTTCTACATTGTTCCCAGGAAGAGATTGCAGCATGGAGGTTCCTCATGCAGCAGTCCTGAAGGGATTATCTGGGCTCCTTTGCCCCCTTCTGTGACCATATCCCACCTCCTCCCTTGTGTGACTACATCCCACCTCCTCCCTTGTCTGAATAAATCCCCTCCTCCTCTTGCTCTCCCATTAGTTCCTCTGTTAGTGTGGGGCTCTTTCTTTGCTCTGATCTTTGAAGAGAGCCCAGAGTCCCATGGGATTCCTAAGTAAGGGAGACCTCTGCTTTCCCGTTTGAGTCTCCTTCTTAGGCTGCACTAGTGAGCCGTTGCTATTAAGTAAGTGGGGTCACTCCTGCTTGCACCCCTTGGCTCCTCAACCCGCCAGGACACTATCATGTGGAGCCCTGTGATATCAGAAGCATACTTTATGGTGTTGTTGCAGTCAGCTTTCTAGTTGCTGCGCAGAAGAACCCAAACAAAAGTGGCTTGTAGAGGAACGGGTTTATTTGGCTTACGGACTCGAGGGGAGACTCCATCCTGGCAGGGAAAACGATGGCATGAGCCGAGGGCTGGACATCACCTCCGCCACAGCACTGCAAACAGCGGCAGGAAGGTGTGCCAAACTCTGGCAAGGGGAAGCTGGCTTATAACCCCATTAGCCCGCCCCCAACAACACAGCTTCACTGAGGTTCTAATTCCCGAATTGCCATCAGCTGAGTATCGATCTATCAGAACACATTCATTTGTTTGTGGGGGACACCTGGGTCAAACCATGACAGGTGTCATTTGCATACTTCTTTTCTGAGTGCTTTTGAGCTCAGCCTGCTGTTCTCTCTACATAAAGTTGACATGCTACTGGGACATCCGTATGGCACCTCAGAGCCTCAGGGTCTATTGCGAAGAGGTAGTGGAAAGATTGTAAGAGCCAAAGGGAGGGTATAACTGCTTACAAAATGGCCTTGATATTCATGACTTCACAGTGCCTTTTGATACCTACACATGATGACACTGAAACAAAACAGATGATTGAGAGGGGGAAGAGATATGAGGGAGGGTGGGGAAAGAATTATAATGATTTATTGCCTATAAATATGGAAGCTATCAAAAAGTTTTTTTTTTAAAGTGGATATGCGAAACAAAAAGTGGATATGCTGCTTGTCGCCGTTAGCTCCACCCACTGCCTGCGGCTGCACCCATTGGGAAACTTTTTCTCCCCTCTGTTTCTGAGGGCCATTTTTAATGTCGCCACACTGCAGCGACAGTCTTTTTGCCTGGTACCCACATGCTAAGGACCTCTCTGAAAACCACACTGGAGCTTTCCCTCCTCCAGCTAGACGTGTGAGCCATTGCGGCTCTGGTGGGTGACTTGGATGTCTGGGCTTCTGCTCGGGAGACTCGTCTGTGTTCTCCAGTCTGCTTCTTGCTTGATCACTGGTTTTCCATTTCATCTCCTGGACTGCTGCTGGTGCTTGGCTGACAGACCAGCTTAGTCTTGGAAGACTTGGTTTGCTGGGCCTTTGCTGTTCCGTGGTTTATGCCATCACCTGGTAGCACACCTAAAGCTGTTTTCAAAGGGTCTCTAATTCTCTGTTGTGAAGGCAGAATCTCTGGAGCCTGCATCCGGTACTGGGGAGTCCACCTCGAGCTCTACTGGGTCACTTCCTACCACAGATACCTTGGCATCTTACAGGTAACCAGCCGGGCTGCCCACCTCATCACCCAGAGCTGCCTCAGAGATCAATCTCCCTTTCTCCAGGTCCACTCAAGCCAGACAGGTGTGATATCACCTAGTGTGAGGGCCAGAGCAGCATTTGCCAGGCATTGCCCTCAACACCCAGCCTGACAGGTACTGGGCTAACCTGTGGTGGGACTACAAGGGAGGGCAGTTTGCCTTTGACTTCGTAGGGAGTGTCCCCGTATGACCCTGACTGCTGGGCCCCTTAGAACTGGATTTCTGTAACATATGTCTGCTTCCTGTCTCACCAAGGCCTCCAGCATGTCAACCACCGTGTGCTGTTTAGCATGATGCTGACTGATCTCCCACTCAGCAGGGTGGCATGGGGGCAAGTCCTAAATCTCATCAATTTCTTACTTTCTCTGATCATTCTTGGAGTTAGTCCTGGCCAAGATGTGATTAAGGAAGTTACCTGTGTGAAAGGAGCAAGGGTGGGAGCTGAGGAGGCTAGCTGGCCAGCACCCCACAGAGCGGCTCTGAAGGGACAGTGGAGAACGATCACAGAGATCCAGCGGCCGCAGGGAGTACTTGTTTTTCTCCTGTATTTCTGTTTCATATCGTGGGAGTTGTCTGTCTCTGCCGTGAGGGAAGACCAAGCTGGACATTGCAGTCCCACTTGCAAATTCCTCGGTGAGGACTCTGACCGGGTTTCAGCAGCATCTGAATGTAATCTAGTTCACAGTTTTAGGTTGTCTCCCACTAAACTGAGACATTTCCCAGGAAAGTAGGACAAACAGCAGGTCGAGCACTGATATCTTGAAAATCTCTAGTAACCTGTTCACACTCCATGAGCGTGCTCCCTTTCCTTCTTAGCCAACTGACTGACTTGGAAGAACAGTCTTGCTAGGTCACAGTTCTTCTAACAAAGGAATAGAAAAGCACGCTTAAGTTATTCCATGGGTGATGGTGGACACCCCAGTGTAAGAACCCAACAGAGAAGGTGACGTGTGAGCTCTTGAGGAGACTGGGTGAGGTGCTTACTGTCTCTAGGAACCTGCAACCCTAGGAGGAGCAGGCCCTCCACTTCGTGCCCAAACCCACAGGTTGAAGTGTCAGGGAGGGAGGGAAGGAGGGAGGAGAGAAAAAGGCAGGCATTCTCCAACTGGAGGAGCTCAGCTTTTTCTCATGTTAGTAATCTTTCAGGTCAGTCTTTGCAGAAGTCTGCCAGGTACACCTGGTTCCGTGCCAGCAGTTAACTAGGACCCAAAAAGGGGTAACTTAGGGACTACAGGAGAGTCATAGGCACTGTTTCTGTGGGAGCCCGCTGCTGACTTCTGCCACGGCAGCTGGGGAGCTACACGGCCTGGGCAAAGATGGCACATAGGCTCTGACTTGCTTTGGATGTGCTGGAGGCTTGGCAGCGGGCATAAATGATAGGTATGCAATTAGGTTTCTGTGTATGTGAGCAATTTGAGGTCTAAATTGGGGTGATGGTGATGGCGGGTCAGAGGTTTAAAAGTAGAAGCGAGTGGGCATTGAATCCTGAGTGAACTTGGAAGAGGATATTACCCACAGCAGGTAATGTTGTTTCCCTACCCGTCGTGAAGCCCTCTGCGGAGAATGTATTTAGTGGTGACATTCAGAAGACAATCCGGGCCTGGGCCAGGCTCCCAAGCAAGCATCAGGCTCCTCAGCTCCTGCTTCTTCACCTTCCCGCTTCTTCCCTGTAGCTCTCTGCTTCTCTATGGACAGTCTTTCTCGTCGCTTCATTTCCTTCTACTTCGCGTGGGATGGGTCCCTGCTAATACTCCTTATTTTTCTCTCCTGTGCTTTATGCTTTTGTCAGGCTTGCTAATGGTTTTCTTTTTTTCTTGTTAAATATATTTATTTACTTGTTTGTTTGTAAGGAGAGAGAGAGAGAGAGAGAGAGAGAGAGAGAGAGAGAGAATGGGCTACACTAGGGCCTTCAGCCACTGCAAGCAAACTCCAGATGCATGTGCCACTCTGTTCATCTGGCTTTATGTGGCTAATAGGGAATCAAACCTGAGTCATTAGGCTTTGCAGCCAAGCACCTTAACCACTGAGACATCTCTCCAGCCAGTTTTCCTGCGAGGAATTCTAGTTTTGTCATTTATGGATCTAAGCTGCTACCACTTTACTTTCATTGATTTCTTCCAGAAAGAAGCATGAATGCATAATAAATCTTTCACCTTTTTTACTAAGAGACTTGACTCTGAATTTTCATGTTTTAAAATGCTTTGTATGCCTTTAAATGATAATTATGTATTTCTGTGAATTTTCGTAGGTCAGGCTTTATCTTCCACCAGCAAACTATTGTTATAAGAATAATTATATAAGTACAGCCATCAGAATATCAGTATAACACAATCACTGCAATCAGTCCTATTTCTTGAGTGTTTAAAATATGCCAGTCCCTCTGCTAGGTAACTTTTATATATAGGTATGTTAATCCTCATTTTTGGAAGTGTATGTCTACCTCCTCAGTTTACAGAGAGGCAGCTGAGGCCTGGAGAATGGAGTGTCTGTTCCTACCACAAACAGGGCTCCCATGGTGGATGAGTGGTATCCATGCGAAGTACTATGTCTGCTTCCAGAGCTTGGGTTCTGTGTTTGATGTCCTGGTCTTTGTCCTCCTTTCCCCACATCCGCTCCATCACAGACGGTGAGCTAGCCTCCATGCGTCCCGAGGTTTAGGCTTAGCAGTCTCATTCACAGGGAGACAGACCCATATAGGTTAGTGCCCTGCCTCTCGTTCCAGAACCTCCAAGCCTCTTGCTTTGGTACCTGTTCTAGCGGGTGTGTCGTCATGTGTGATTCTCTTTGTCAATAGGATAGAGTTCCATCGTGGGTGAGAGAGAGAGAGAGAGACCTTGCCTGCCTTAACTCACTGTTGCACCCTCATCACCTTGCACACTGCTGGGTACACGGCAGGTACTTAGTAAGCTGTTCCTTTATGGAATGAATGAGAGGTTCTGAAGAGAGGGGAGGAGAAGCTCGCTACCTGCCAGCTTCTCTAGGTCCAGCATGTCATTGGCGATGATTGTACTCGTTGGAAATAAGTTTTGTTTCAAGCAATAGAAACCCCAACTGCAGTGACTTACACAAATAGGATACTGATTTCTCTGATATAACAAGAATTCCAGATTAGCATTTCAGAGCTTGTTTAACTGTCAGAAGATGCCATCTGGGTACTGGGTCTTTCTGTGCTTCAATCCCGGCAAGTTGGGCCGTAGGATAAGCTTACCAAATATACCCCAGTCATTGGACTTTGTAGGGTTGCATGTGGAGTGGGTATGAAACTCCAGATACCTCCTTAAACAAGCATGGAGTTTTTTGGGGGGTGGTGGGGTGAGGTAGGGTCTTGCTGCAGCCCAGGCTGACCTGGAATTCACTCTGTAGCCTTAGGCTGGCCTCGAACTCACATCAATCCTTCTACCTCTGCCTCCAAAGTGCTGGGATTAAAGGTGTGTGCCACCACGCCCAGCTTGAGATTTTATTTATAACATTTTGAAGAGACAGGCGAAAAAGAATCCTCTGGTATTAGGAAACTCTTTCCTAACACAGACTGCCTTTTATGAAGTCGGAGGCACTAGAAGCTGATGGGACATTGTGTGCCTGGAGGATTATTGACAAGTGCTGTTGTAGGAAGGCCTGCTTGGCAGTTGGAATAGGGAGAACCAAGCCAGATGGAATGTGGAGAGCTGATTTGGAAGGTGGGAGAATCTGGCCTTCTTGTCATTGTAGACTTGGATTGAAAGCTCCTGTTCACAGTACTTTTCCTTCCTCATCTTAGCTGTGCTGGATGTCCCAAGTCTGCTCTCCAATTTACCTTTTCCAGAATATAAACCACACTGAGTAGAGAGGAGAAGGGATTTCAAAATAATATTTTGAGGTGTGTATGAGTGGCAGCCACTGGAAGATGTTGAGTATCCTCTGTCATTCTTCCACCATATTTCTTTGAGACAGTCTCTCACTGAACCTAGGGTTTGCACTGTTTTGAGTGAGCCCCAAGGATTCTCCTGTCTTTGCCTCTCAGCACTGGAGTTCCAGGCTATACCCAACTTTTTAAGTGGGTTCTGGGAATTGAATTCAGGTCCTCAGGCTTACTGCTGGGTACCCCTCCACTGCTTATCCATGTGTGTAGTAGGTATGATGTTTGCATGTGTGCATGCATCCTGTGCCCATGAGGCCAGGGGCAATGCTGGGTACCCCCTGCACTGCTTATCCATGTGTTTGCTTGAAAATAGAGTCGCTGATTCTGGAACTTCAGTTTGCATGAACTGCAGAGGTTCTTTGCTCTCTGTTCTCCACATGACTGGGGCTAGAGACATGGACAGCCACACCCAGCTGTCTGTGTGGGTACTGGGAAATCAAACTCAGACAGCCTCTGGCCCTCGCACTTGCGTGAGAGGTGCTCTTTGCTCACTGAGCCATTTCTCTAGCCTCTTAAATGGGTTTTTGAAAGCCATCTTTCCTGCTTTCTCCCACTCCACTCCCAGTTCCCAGATATCTGATACCTCTGATTCCTGAGCTTTTAGTGGAGAGGGTGGGGAAGGTTCTGGAGCTCAGGTGAGCTTGCTATGTGTTTGCAATCTAGGTATAGATAGTTTTCTATCTCTTATAATCTGGTGTGCCTACAGTTGTGTGGGGATTTTTTTCCCTCTCTTGTTTTTAGTACTTGCTGGTCAGCTTTACATCAGCATAAGAAAATACCCTAGATACAATACTTGGTCATAGTTTGAATGGTTCTCTTGTATTGTTGGTGAGCCCTGCTGCTTTGGGCCTTAGTGAGGCAGCCCTTTACTATGGGGCACAGGCAGAACAAAACTGCTTACTTCATTCTCAGGAATCAAAAGGAGGAACAGACTGACATTGGTGTCCTTTGACGGCCTCCTCAGTGACCTAAATCCTGGACCCCACCTCCTAAAGTTTCCTCTGTCCCAGTAAAACCAGGACTGATACATGCATCTTTGAGGGACATTCAAGATCCAATGGGACTTTTGTCCTTTCTGTTATTGCTTCAATAGAGAGAAAAGGAGGGGAAATGTATGCATTTAATCTCTTAAGCATTAAGAGTTTCACTCTAACATATGTTATTTTTCTATTGAAGGTGAATATTATATCTGAAATCTATAAAATTCGCTGAAGTAATTAAATATTGCATTTTAGCTGATTAGCAAACGAAAGACTAATTAAGATACCAGGTCAATTTCCAAGAAAACTAAAATTCTAGATTTGTTAAAATATGAATATGAGCTTTTAAAAAAATATCTCTTTAACTTTTAGCTTGTGAGCCATGCCTTTAGTGAAGAGGAACATTGAACCCCGGCACCTGTGCCGGGGAGCTCTGCCTGAAGGGATTCCCAGTGAGCTCGAATGTGTCACAAACAGCACCCTGGCCGCCATCATACGCCAGCTCAGCAGTCTGAGTAAGTCTACTTGGAGTTTTTTTTTTTTTTTTAATTTCTGGAATACTGATGACCTTGTATTAACTTTCCATTATTGAGTTTAATTCAATAGTTGCAGCTTTAAAGGAAAGATTCTTTCTTCTCTCCACATTTTCTAGTTATTTTGCCCATACTGGGCTTCTGATGCCCAATTCTGCAATGAAGATATAATACTGAAAATACACACTCACAAATTCTTAGATAAGATCAAATGTGTATATTTAAATCATGCAAACTGTTCAGATCTTTTAAAAATGAAGATAATTATAATTTATAATTTTATTTTAGAAACCTATTTTGTTCAATCTGACAAGACCTTTTTTTAGATAAGTAGAAACTCTACAAGTCTTGTGTTGGTACCCCCATTTCCCTCCTCCCTGCCCCCATTCCACTGAGGGCCCTCCTTAGTGGGATTGTCAGAATGCTTCATGGTATAGAGGACTATGAGTTGGCCAAGCAGCACACAGGTTTTGTTTTGGAGGGAGGAATGTCTCTGTATACTCCCCCCACCATGGCTCTTACCTTCTTTCCACCCCCTCTTCCCCAAAGCTCCCTGAACCATGGTGGGTGAGTTTTTAGTCTGTTTTAGAATTGAGCTCTGAAGAGTCTCCAGGTTTCTACTTTGTAATGATTATCTTCAGTGTCTGTCTCTGTTACCCTGGCGCTGGTTGTCAGGCTTGCTGTGGAAGCAGCACTCTTGCTCAAAGACCATTATTTATTTTTTTTCTTAAACCTAACAGGTTGAAAACTAGTTACCATCTTTAATATACCTAGCACACAGTTGGAGTTCAATAATTATTTGTCTATCAAATAACATTCAAATAAAGACAAAGGCAGGAAGATTTGCTGATTTTAACTTTTAACCTACTAAAAGTTAAACTACAGGTTCTGCCTATCAAATTATTATGTATTTCATGAGTGTGTCTATATGCATAGATTTAATGGTGCACACAAGCAGGAGAAAGAAAAGACTCATTTTCCTGGATTTGAAGGTCAAGATTAAATTTCCAAGGAATGTTGGTTCTACTTTTTGTTACTCTAATTTCTGTATGAAAATTCCTTTTTCTTCAGGGCTTTGTGAAGTCGCACATTATTTTCTAACTTTTACATTTTTAGCGTGATCTTGCTTTCTCACTTCATCCTTATACTTTTTAGTCACTTTACAAGGTTTATTTGCATTTCTGGTGACAGATTTTCACAATTAAAAATTGTAGAAACTCTATTAACAGCTAGGGAACCCTCCATGAACTCGTATACTGGTAGCTTTAAGCCTGATTTTCTTCTTCTTGTTGTTGACTTATTTTTTGAAACATCGTGTTGTAGTCAGCTTTCTCATTTCTGTGACAAAGAGCCCGACAAAAAACAGCTGATGGCTTGCAAACTGAAGGGGAGGTTCCATCATGGCAGGGAAAATGACAGCATGAGCAGAGGGTGGACAATCACCTCTGCCACAGCACTGCCAACAGCGGCAGGAAGGTGTGCCAAACACTGGCAAGGGGAAATTGGCTCTAACCTCCATAAGCCCGCCCCTAACAACACACCTCCAACAAGGTTCCAATTCCAAAACTGCCATCAGCTAAGGATCAAACATTCAGAATGCATTAAGTTTATAAGGGACACCTGGATCAAACCACCACACATGGGTACTTCCATTTTGAAGAACCACTGAAGAGAAGTGTTTCCTTAAAGGAACTGTGTTTGTCATTGACATAGGTTAATAGATTTGTAAATATTTGGCTAAGGAAAATGTAACTTGGAAATTACATAAAATGTATTTCAGCATAGATTTCTTCTGAAATTTAAGTTCATCACAATCAATTTTTGTTAGTAGTTATTGATAAAATATATAAAAATTCATACAATTACAGGAAACTTTCCTTAGGAATTACTGGTAGCTGTAAAGCATTTCTCCTTGCATTTGTATATTTTTTTTATGCTCTTGCTTTTATGGCTAAAATGTCTGTTAGCACAAAGTATAAGTGATGGGAACAAACTGTTAGAAGAATCGTGAACTCTGAGGCAGGCAGAAGAGGTTGTTTATCCCCTGCTTTGGAAAT
Organism: Zapus hudsonius; assembly: GCA_004024765.1. Classification (NCBI taxonomy): domain Eukaryota; kingdom Metazoa; phylum Chordata; class Mammalia; order Rodentia; family Dipodidae; genus Zapus; species Zapus hudsonius. The sequence continues at coordinate 21,617 of PVHP010022636.1, forward strand.
TCATTTTTCTTTGTTAGATGGACACTATTATAAATCCTTGTAGGAAGTGACTCCTACATTTTGCCTGTTTTTGGTTTTTGATTTTTCTGAGCTAGGGTCTCTCTCTAGCCCAGGCAGACCTGGGATTCACTGTGTAGACTCAGGTGGCCTCGAGCTCATGGTGGTCCTCCTACATCTGCCTTTCAAGTGCTAGGATTAAAGGCATATGCCATTTTGCCTGTTTTGAATTATTTATTAATTAATTTCAATGTGTGGGTGTGAGGGGTTCTCTTGCCCCTGTGAACAAACACCAGACACTTATGCCACTTTTGGCTTCTGGCTTTATGTGGGTGGCTGGGACTTGAACTCATGCAGGCAGTCTTTCCAAGTGAGTTTCTTTAACTGGTAAGCCATCTCCCCAGCCCCTGTTTGGAATTAAGATTGAAAAACATCCTATTTTAGAAACTATTAACTTACTCATAATGAGCAAAGATGTTCCCTGCAGGTGACCTGGAATTCCATGACTTCATCTTAAATCTGCCTCTTTTTCTTTATCAACACAAAATATATTTTTCCATTACCAATTTTGGATAAATATATAAATAAGAATAGAAATTTGTTTTCTTCTTGAAGATTTAAGAAAATGGTTGTTTTTCTTAGCATTTCTTAAAGTCTACAAGCCAAATTCCGTATCAACACACTTAAAGAAAGGGCTGTAGTCTAATACATTTGCTTTATAGAATTGGATCTGAAATTGGATATGTGCTCCTTGATTACACTCAGTGCATTTCTGTTTAGAATAGAGATCAAGGTATTTTGAAGGCACTAATGAGAGTTCTTGGATGTTTTTAGGTTGATTGGATTTGGGTGGGGGAGATCAAAGAGTTTATAAAGGAACTAGATGATAAGTAACTTCCATTACAGGTTCAGGACTATATGGGTAAATTAAGATGGTGTCATCAATGTACTTTAATAGAACAGAACATGACAAGAGACATTACAAGGATTTTTACAATTTTAATGATACAAACTTATAGAACTATTTGTGTTTCTTATAAGCAAAGATGGAAGGACATTGAAGGGAGGTAAGCATTAGTACATATTGAGGAAATCAAAGATTGAATATTCTTAATCTGATATGCTTGGGGCCAGAGTGTCTTAGAGTTCAGATTTTCCGGGAGTTTGAAATACTTGGTCATATACAATGAGCTATCTTGGTGACATCATGTATGTTTCATATACACATTGCCTGAAATAATTTCATACAGTATCTTTGGTGTGCTTGTGTTTCAGTTCACACGAGGTCAGGCATGACATTTTTTTTTTTTTGCATCTGTCATCACTTTGGCAATCAAAGATTTCAGAATTTGGAACATTTCATATTTTTGGGTTGAGGGGCTTTCACCGTTCTAGTATAGAATCGGAGGCAAGTATAATAAGAGATGTCCCTCTCCTCACACTAACATTGCGGGATTCCAGGGGAATTAAGAATTCTTCATCTTCCATTGGGACAGTCCTATGCCCTGCTGAGAAGAATGTGTATTCTGTCGTTTGGGGATGGAATGTTCTGTGTCCATCTTTTAGGCTACTTGCTCTATGATTTCACTTAGCTCTAGTGTTGGTGTGTTTAGGTTTTTTTTTCATTTTTGGGGGGGATCTGGTTGCAAGCAGAGAGATGCAGAGAAAGAGAGAGGGAGAGAGAGAGAGACAGAGAGAATGGGCACAGCAGGGTCTCTAGCAACTGCAAATAAATTCCAGATGCATGAGCCACTTTGTGCATCTGGTTTATGTGGGTACTGAGGAATGGAACCCAGACCGTTAGGCTTTGCAGGCAAGCACCCTTAATCACTGAACTGTCTCTCCAGCCCTTGAATTCCATTTTTCTATCCTGTTTTGACTTAATCTCATTTAGTTGTTTGTGTTTATTTAGAGTTCATTTATACATCTGCCTATGTCTTCTTTGAATTCATTCAGGTGTCTATTGATTCTCTGAGTCACTTGTTTGTGTTCTTGTTTTCATTCACACATTTATGTCTTTTTAAGTTCATTGTATATGTTTATCATAATTCTGTTTTTGAATTCTCTGTCTAGGGATTCCTATAATGAGCTCTCAAGGGAAGCCTCTACTATGGGGCTGAGCATTCTTGGTGGGGATATATTTCCTGGGATTTGTTTGTTTGCAAGCAGAGAGACAGAGAAGAGAGACAGAGAAGAGACAGAGAAGAGAGACAGAATGGGCACACCAAGGCCTCTAGCTGCTGCAAATGGACTCCAGATATATGTGCCACATTGTGCATTTGGCTTTACCTGGGTACTGGTGAATCATCAAACTCAGGCAAGGGCAAGTGCCTTAACTGTCGAACCATCTCTCCAGCCCTCCTGGGATTTTTTTCTGTTCCTTGTTTTGCATTGGAATTTGCTCACCTAGAGATATTTCATTAGTTAAGTTTCACACACAGTAGCAACTAGGTCAGAATGAGAAGGGGTACAGAGGGGAGATGACTCACACAGAGTGGATAGTAAGTGGGAAAGGGGCATTTGTAGGGGAGGGTGCTGGGTCACACAGGTGCTCTAGTGTGGAAGTGGATTTAATCACAGCAAGTGGGTAAGTGTCAGCAAGCAGGAGATTGTCTGCACCTTTGGATGCAGTAGGGCTGGGGGTGGGGGGATTAGAGGGTGGCAGACTCAGCTATAGTGGCATGGCATGGCTGGGCTGGCGGGGGGGGGTACCAGGAGATAGCAGACTCGCCTGCAGCCATGTGCCTCACCTGAGCTGGTGAGAAAGCCTTGTGGGAGTGGGTGGTGGTGGTGTGCTCACCCACAGCAGCGGGGAGCAGGTGCTGGAGGGAGGCAAACACACCTGCAGCAGCCTGGCTAGTAGGGAAAGACTCATAGGAGGGGGTGTAGGGGAGGGTCTTATGGGGGGGTGGGCTCTCCGGCAACACCAGGCATGACTGGGCTGTTTGAAAAGGCTCATGGGAGTGGGCACAAGTCCCTCCTTCCCTGCACCCATCTTCTCCAGGACACTGTCAGTGACTATACAAAACAGACTCACAGTGGACAAGAAATCCCTTCGCTGTATTTTTCTAGCTTCATATAAGCATCTTGATTTGGTTGTGTCTTCCAACGACGCTGAAGAACTGTTGAGTGATGTGACATTCTTTGTCAGCGCCTCTCGAACCCAGCAGGCTTAGTTGTATCTTCCCTGACACTGACGAAACAATGGGTTAGTGATGTGACGTGATGTTTTGCGTCAGCATCTTTCACAGGTGCAGCAAGTTGAACCATAATTAGCATCACTGTCGTCACCCATTGCCAAAGCAAAAATTTTTAGATCAGCCGGATCCACTCACAAAAATCAAACTTCGCTCAAAAGATTTTCCAGTTCCTCAGTTTGGTTAGTCTTCTAAGATGATCTGATTTAGAAATCTCTCTTTTCTCAGATTGTGTCTGCTACTCTGTCTGTACATTGCCTAATAAACTCATCAACAGTAAAATGTTGATTTTATTGCTATTTTGGGGTGTTTAGGGGTGCACATGTATGTTCATATATGTGTAGATGTAGTGGTACAGATGCCAGAGGTCAACTTCACTATCGTCCTCCATTGCTCCCCACGTGGACTCTCACTGAGCCTGGCGCTCACCCATTTGGCTAGGCAAAGTAGCCAACAGGACCCAGGGACCCACCTGCCTATGACTCCCCAGCACTGGGGTGACAGGCTTACCATCAAACCCAGTGTTTACATGGGTTCTGGGAATCCACGCTCAGGTCCTCATCATTGTGTTGCAGGTACTTTGGTGACAGAGCTGTCTCCCTAGCTCCAGATTTTCTTACTGTTTAGTATGCTACCACAGGGCTGGAGACATCTCTCAGCTCAGTGCTTAAGGCGCCTGCCTACAAAGCCAGGATCCCCAGGGCCCACATAAAGCCAGCTGCACAAGGTGGCGTGTGCATCTGCAGTTCGTATGTAGCACCTACATAGAGCCAGAAACACAAAGGGTCACATTCATCTGAAGTTCATTTGCAGTGGCTGGAGGCCCTGGTGCACCCATAGGCTTCCTCACCCTATCTCAGCTCACTAATAAGTAAAAATATTTTAAAAGTTTTGTTGAGAAGACAAGCATTTATTCAGTCCACTGTTTCGTTCTTATGACATACTTGATAATCACCAAATTTGGCAATATGTTTGGCATATAATGTCTTTTCAAATAACAGTCTTTGAAAACTTCCACAAATTCCCCATTAATTGTCTAGAGCGCTCTATTATTTGCCTAAGAAAGTAGTCATCTGCCCACTTGCAATTGAGCAATCTTTCTTCGCTTCCTTTGGGGACTCTTTTGTGATGTTGTGGAATTCACACTGAGATTAGAAAATAGATTAGATGAACGACTCCCTGCACTTGTGAATTAAAACTGACAGAAAGTAGGAAGGTTTGAGCCTTGAGGCCCTTACACATCTCAGCTGCTCCTGCTGGATGAAGAAGTTCTAGTGTAACGTGTTCTTGGTACTACATGAAGTGTGTTAGAAGTGTGGAATTGCCATTGTTAGTCAAAATCACAGCACTTACTCGTCCTATAAGTAACAGTAAGTGCCTATCATTTTCTATGGTAAGTTAAGACTTTTGATAATAGCTGTATCTCACTTTTAAGTCACTTCCAGCATATGTAACAACCGATGGCACCATTGAGCTGTGCACTTGAAGATGGCACACTGGAAGCTGCACACCACCCTGAAACTGAAGGAAGCCATGCATGTGTACCAAGAGCAAGAGCCTACGTGTGTTTATTTTGTGTGGAATTGTGACTCAGTATTAGTACTTGGGGGAGAACAGAAGGTGATTGAAGAGAGAGGCTGAGTTGAATCACCCTTCTGGCAGGAGCTCTGTTGTTACCAAAGACAGACAATACCTTATGGTAGGGATCCAAACAGACAGGATTCAGTCCCACCAGAAAAAGTGGTGTGACCACTCTTGAAGGTTTATAAGGGAAGGGAAGGTTTTGGACCGTGAGGAAGCAGTCTTAGTTATATGAGCTCTTTGTTACTTGCCAAATTCCCTGGGCAGCAGAGAGAGGGAGGACATGAGTCTGAGAGAGCTGTGAGGGGACAGGGACTCCAGGGGGGGGGGTGAGTGTCGCCTGCAGCCTCTGCAGCAGCTGGGAGGGTTAGGGTCAGAGGCAACAAGGGCTGAGGCTGGGGCTTTGTGGCTCTCCGCAGCTGCCCTGGAGTGTCTTGTTTCTAAAGGATGCCATCTACAAAGTTCCTGCTGGAGAGCCACAGTAGAGAGTTACCCCCCACCCACCAAAAAAAAAAAAGTTAAAAAACCTCATAATGTTTTAATTTACGATGTTGTGTCGGGCTATGTTCATAGCCATCACGGGCTGCACATAGTCTGCGGGCAGCGGTTGGACAGCTTGTTCTAAAATATATAAAGAACTTCAAAAATTAGAAGCAAAAAATTAACAAAAAAAACCCCTCCCAATCAATAGATGAACTAATAATGAATTGAAAAACCAGCTTTCCAAAGAAACACAAGCAAACAATAAATATTTTTAAGTGTTCAACATCCTTAGCCATCAAGGAAATGCAAATTAAAACTAATGTGAGAGTCAATTTCACCCACATATGAATGGCCATCAGAAAGAAAGAAAGAAAGAAAGAAAGAAAAGAAAAGAAAAGAAAAGAAAAGGCACCAGATACTGGTGAGCATGCAGAGAAAAGGGAGCTCCGATCCATTACTGGTGCAGCTACTCTGGAAATCCGTGATTTCTCAAAAAATTTATGGCTTTGATATACATATACCCCTCCTGGGCATATACCCAGTGTCTAGTGTACCACAGAGAGATTTTACACATCCATATTGATGGCTACTCTATTCACAATAGCAAGGAAATGGAATCAGCTTAAATGTCCATCAACAGATGAATAAATAATAAAAATGTGATTCACATATACAATGGAATTTTTCAGCCATAAAGGAAAATGAAATTATAAAATTTGCAGGAAAAATGGATGAATATAGAAATTATTGTAAGGTAACCCATATGCAGAGATACAAATATTTCATATTTTCTCAATCCATATATATACATTATATATGTATGTATATATACACATATATACACACATATATAATTTTTTATGCGAGTGCAAGACATGAAGTTAGAAAGGGAACCAACAAGGGTAAACTGTGACGCTGAGGAAGTGGGGAGTAGGTAATGGAACACATGTGATTAGAAAGTAGAACGGGGCTGGAGAGATGGCTCAGCGGTTGAGGCACTTGCCTCCAGTGCCTAGGGTCCTGGGTTCAATTCCCCAGTACCCACATGTGCCAGACCCACAAGGTGGTGGCCCTGGTGTGCTCGCTCTCTCTCTCTCTCTGCATCTCTCTGCTTGAAAATGAATAAATAAAATATATTTTTTAAAAAAGTAGAACAGGCTCCTAGGGATGGGGACAGAGTTTGGGAGGAGGATCAACAAAAAGTTATGTGTGCAAAAGCCATAATGAAGCCCAATTCTTAGTATGCTAATAGAAAAGAAAAAACCCACCAAAACAGAAAAAGT
>PVHP010022637.1:0-28320 GCA_004024765.1 Zapus hudsonius
AAAAAAATTTAATTAATTAATTAGGGGGCTGAAGAGATTGCTCAATGGCTAAAGGCACTTGCTTGCAAATCCTGACAGCTCAGGTTCAATTCCCCAGAACCTACAAAGTGACACATGTGTCTGGAGTTTGTTTGCAATGACAGGAGACCCTGGTATACCCATTCGCTCTTTCTCTCCTCTCTCTCGCTGATAAATATTTTTTTTAATTAGGGCTAGAGAGATGGTTTCGTGGTTAAGGCATTTGCCAGTAAAGCAAAAGGACCCAAGTTCAATTCCCCAGCACCCACGGAAAGCCAGATGCACAAGGTGGCGCGTGTGTCTGGAGTTCGTTTGCAGTGGCTGGAGGCCCTGGTGCACCCATTCTCTCTCTCTCTCTGCCCACCTTTCTCAAATAATTAATTTTTAAAAATTAGGGCTGGAGAGATGGCTCAGGGGTTACAGCGTTTGCCTGCAAAGTCTAATGACCCGGGTTCAATTCCCCAGGATGCACAAAGTGACACATAAATCTGGAGTTTGTTTGTAGTGACTAGAGGACCTGGTATTCTCTCTCTCTCTCTCTCTCTCTCTCTCTCTCTCTCTCTCTCTCTCTCTCTCTCTCTCTCTCTCCTTACATATTAATAATAATTAAAAAGCTTTTAAGCCAGGGTTGGTGGCGCACGCCTTTAATCCCAGCACTCGGGAGGCAGAGGTAGGAGGATCACCATGAGTTTAAGGCCACCCTGAGACTCCATAGTGAAATCCAGGTCAGCCTGGACTAGAGTGAGACCCTACCTCGAAAAAAAAAAAAAAGCTTTTAAAAAATAAAAATAGATATTTCAACTTCAAAAAAAATTAATGAGGGCTGGGGAGATGGCTGGATGGATAAGGTGTTTGGTGTGCAAAACTGAGTTTGGATCCCAAGACCAAGTCAGCAGCTGTGGTGGGCTTCTGTGAGCCCAGCAGGCCAATGCAGAGATAGGAGAATGTTCCAGAAGCACCCGGACCAGCAGGCTACCCAGAACAACAAGAATGAGTGCGTACATGTATGGGGCATGTGCAGAGCTTAGAGGCACTATGCTCATGTACATGAACACGTACACACGGAGATGAGAGAAAAACAATAAGGGCCACTTCATAGCCTGAGGCAAGATAAACACCCAATTTTTAGGAAATCTAGAAAACTCTAGAAACTCCAAGGCAGCAGAGCCCCGAGTGAGCCAGCCCAGGGCCAGTATTCTTTTTTTTTTTTTAAGTATTCTTGACAATGTGGCAGGGACGCCACACCCAATCCAGTCAAGAGCTCTTCTCTGGCCTCCTGTCTGTCAGAGGCGACACTGAGGGCTGCATCCAAGAAGGGACAAAGGGACTCTTCCTCCAGACCCTGAGGGCCACCGCATGAAGACAGGAGCCCAGGGAACGGGATAGGAAGAAACAAGGATCATAGGTCAAAAGTTTTCAACTCAGAGCTGGAGAGATGGCTCAGCATTTAAGTCACTTGCCTGCAAATCCTAAAGACCCAGATTCAATTGCCCATAAGCCCATCCCCAACAACACACCTCCAACAAGGCTCCAATTCCAAAATCACCATCAGCTGGGGATCAAGCATTCAGAGCAGGTAAGTTGATGGGGGACACCTGAATCAAACCACCACGCCACGTAAAGCCAGATACACAAAAGTGGTACATGCATCTGGAGTTCGTTTACAGTGGATGGAGGCCTTGGCTTGCCCATTCTCCTCTCTCTCCCTCTCTCTTTCTCTCTCTGCTTGCAAATAAATAAATATATTTTTAAAAGCATTTCTCAATCCAAAGCAGAGTACACTGTAATAGTTTCTGGTACAGCTGTAACCGTGTGTTGACATTCGTGGTAAGACATTTGAACTGGACGTCATTTGCTATCACTGAACAGGGGCTCATCCCAATGAGGGTCAGCAGCCCTTGGGTTATTTTTGTTTTTGCTTATGCTAGAAATTCACCTCACCTCTGTGGAGGGGGAATCTCTCCAGTGAGCTAGTTATTATGTCTTGGGAGATCATGGCATGGCCGGGAGGAAAGCTCTGTTCTAGAATACCACTCATCCAAAGTCAAGGTTGAGATGCAGAAGAGCCGGGGAAATGGCTCAGTGGACCAAGTGCTCGAAGCTCAAGCTGGAATCCCTAAGTTCAGACCCCCACGCCCATCATTTTAAAAAGAAGCCAGGCTGGAGGTATGGCTCAGTGGTCAAAGGCATTTGCTTGCTGTGATGTTTGATTCAGGTGTCTGCCATAAATCTGTGTTCTGAATGCTTGATCCCCAGCTGATGGCAATTTTGGAATTGGAACCTTGTTAGAGGTGTGTTGTTGGGGGTTGTTGGCCTATGGTGGTTACAGCCAGCTTCCCCTTGCCAGTGTTTGGCACACTCTCCTATTGCTGATGGCCAGCTGATGTTGGCCAGGAGGTGATGTCCACCCTCTGCTCATGCCATCATTTTCCCTGCCATCATGGAGCTTCCCCTCGAGTCTGTAAGCCAAAATAAACCCTTTCCTCCACAAGCAGCTTTTGGTTGGGTTCTTTCTGCCAGCAACAAAAAAGCTGACTACAACACTTGCCGAGCCTGAAAGCCCAAGGACCCGGGTTCAATTCCCCACTACCCATGTAGGGCCAGATGCACAAGGTCTGCATGTGTCTGGAGTGCATTTGCACTTGTAGGAGGTCCTAGTACACCCATACTCTTTTCTGTCTGCCTCTCTCTCCCTCACTCCATCTCTCTGAAATAAATAAAATATTTTTTAAAAGAAGTCAGGCATGGGCTGGAGAGATGGCTCAGCGGTTAAGGTGCTCGCCTGCAAAACTTAACGATCTGAGTTCAAGTCCCCAGTACCCATGTCAAGACAGATTGTGTACAAAGTGGTACACACATATCTCTCTCTCTCTCCCTCTCTCTCTCTCTCTGCTTGCAAACAAATAAATAAAAATATTAAAAAAAAAAAAAAGAAGCCAGGCATAGTGGTGCACACCTTTAGTCCCAGCACTTGGGATGCTGAGGCAGGAGGATCACTGTGAGTTTGTGGCCAGCCTGGAGTTACAGAGTGAGTTCCAGGCAGGGCCAGAGTGAGAGAGACCCTGCCTCCTAACCAGAGTGTTACAAAAACCAGACACCCCCAGAAAAGAGCCACCTGTCAACTGCCAGGCACTCTCGGGAAGTCTGACCATACACTGTTTATTTACATTTTATGTAAATTCATAAAACTCTGTCAGCTCACTGGTGCTACCTTGAACCCAAGGGGGTCCAAGACTCAGTAGATTTCAAGTCCACAGCCAAAGCCATTATGAGGCTGGAGGCAGGCCATGTGCTCTAAGCCACGCTTCATGGTTCAACCCTTCCTTCAATAGTCTGACCCTTGTCACTGTTACAGCTTAACTTAGGGAACTTAATACAAACAGGGGTCTTAGGGCCCGGGAGATGGCTCAGGATAAGAGCCTTCAAGTATAAGGAGCCGAGAGGGCCTTATTCATGCTGAGTTTGATTCCCCAGCACCCATGTAAACATCTGGGCACACCTGTAACCCCAGTCCTGTGGGAAGTGAAGACAGGAGAACCGCTGAGGCTCGCTGGTCAGCAAGTGTGAGGTTCAGTGAGAGACTCTGTCTCAGGGAAACGTGGATGAATGATACTGGACGACTCAGTGTTCTCCTCTGGCCTCCACACGCAAGTGCACAGGGCGGCACATTTGCACACATATGTGTATACAACACACACACACACACACACACACACACACACACACACACACACACACGATTCCTACGTCTATAACATTCCTCTTGAGATACAACAGAATCCCAGTTCAAAGAATTACCCAGACATGTGAACAGAGGCTGGGAGAAGAAACAGGAACTTCCCTGTCCTTGGAGGATGTTGAGACCGCCCTGGTGTCTAGGCAAAGCTGCCCCTTCTTGGAAGTGTGACGCAGAGAGCGACTTCCCTAACCACAGCAGTGCCCTGCCGCCCTCCTTCCTCAGCCCTGGGACCCTCCTCACCCTGGCTCGAGGGGAAAGAAGGAGTCTTGCCAACACCAGGCTAGAGACCCCAGTCACCCTGTTGTTGACGCCAGTGTCACAGGCCAGCGCCATCAGGGGTCCCTGGCAGGAGGTCAGGCTCTGCCTTCATGGCCACCTGGGAAGGAAAACACTGGGTCACCCCAGAACATTCTTCAGCTCGCAGGGAGATCAGTGAGTGACTGTCACCACTCAAGGTGTGGTGAAACCGGGAAAAAGACAGGATGCTGAAAGACATGAGTCAAAGCAGCAAACCTCCCACCCGTGTGGAAAATGGGATCCAGTGTAATGAGACCTGGGGGTACGTGCTCAAGGCCTCGGGTAACCAGAACAAAGGGGCCTGAAACCTCCCGGTTTCTTGGAAAGGAAGGAGCTCCCAGCCCACAAAAGCATTTATACAGGACATTGTGAGTGCTGAAAGGGGAGACCACTAAGCTTTTACACGCTTCACTTCACCCCCCACTTTAGAGAAGAAGAAAGGGAAAGAAAAGATGACCTTGTGTCTATCTGCAGCTATCTGGGACCCCAGGGCTCACTCCCCTTGAAGGTGGTGGCCTGTGAAATTGAAAAATCACAAAGGAAGAAAAGCTCCTTCAGGGCTACGGAGATGGTTCAGCAATTTAAGCCACTTGCGTGCAAACCTTTCAGCCCAGATGCAGTTCCCCACCTACCCATGTAAAACTGGAAGGGTGTGCGTTTGCAGCAGCCAGAGACCCTAGCATGCCCCCCACGTTTGTGCACATAAATAAATCAATACCTTTTTTAAAAAGAAAGTGGAGCTGGGGAAATAGCTCAGCAGTTAAAGGTGCTTGTTTGCAACTCCCCAATACCCATGCAGAGCCAGATGACGGCAGCAAGAAGCCCTGGTGCGACTATATTCATTTATATTCTCCCTCTGTCTCTCTCCTTGAAAATAAATAATGCATGTATATACATATATATGTATACATACATATATACACACACATATGGTGACAAAATAACACAGTGGTTAAGGAAAGCATGGTATATAATCCCAGCACTCAGGAGTCTGAGAACTCAAATTTAAGGTCTAATAATAATAATAATAATAATATAGCCATTCTTCATCTTTTGGAAGTTACATACTGTCATGGTTTGATCCAGGTACCCCCACAAACAAATGAATCCTCAGCTGATGGCAGTTTGGGTTTTACAACCTCGATGAGGTTGTGTTGTTGGGGGTGGGCTTATGGGGTTATAAGCCAGCTTCCCCTTGCCAGTGTTTGGCACACCTTCCTGCCACTGTTTGCAGTGCTGTGGCAGAGGTGATGTCCACCCCTCTGCTCATGCCTTCATTTTTCCTGCCAGGATGGAGTCTCCCTTCAAAGTCCTAAGTGAAAGCAGCAACACTTTTATAAAAAAATAAAAGTATACATATTTTGCTTCATGTTCATGTGTGTGCGTGCAGTGGAGGCCAGAGGACACCTCTGGGTGTCATTCCTCTCAGGCACAGTCTACCTTTTCTTAAGACAGGGTCTCTCATTGGTCTGGAGCTTTCCAAGTAGGCTGGCCTGGCTGGCCAACAGCCCCAGAGATCCCTTGTCCCTGCCTCCCCAGTGCTGGAATTACAAGTCCATGCCCGGTTTTTTGACATGGGTTCTAGGAATTTAACTCAGTTCTTCGTGTTTGCCAGGCAAGCCCTTTACTGACTAAACCATCTCCCCAGGCCTGCAGAGAATTCTAAGAATTCAAAAGTGTTTGTGGGAGAGCTCTGGGCCTGTATGTCATAAATCTGAGTACTTGAGACCCCCAGGCTGGGAGGCAAGCCACACTAGTCTCATGGAGGAGCACCAAGGCTCCAGGCCCCTGGCTGACTTGGCCTGGACCTTCTTGCCAGGCACCAACTAAACACAGAACTGAGTGGGTACCGAAGCTGGCAATGTACAGAACACAGAACAAAACAGCCAAGCCCTCCCCCAAGTTCCCGACCCCAGACTCATAGGAAATAGTACAGCTCTGTTCTAACCCACTGTCATGTGGGATAAGAAGTTACACAGGAGCAAATACACCACGTCCTCCCACGAATGCCTTCCCTGCCTGTTCTCTGAATCCCACCCACTCCTCAATCATCAGCTTCTAGAAGTTTCTCTCATCATCTCACCTCACTGCTCACTCCACCAGCCTCTCAACTCTGCTCATTAAACATCTGTTCAACCTTGAAGGCACTGGACACCCTTGTCAGAGAGTCCTCTGGGCCTCCATAAAGGCCAGGGGTGTTTCTCGTGTTCAGTGAGGTTTAGGCACACCCTACTCCCAGCATTCCCCACTCCAAGCCACTACGTATTGCCTACTAGAGCTTCACTGGGAGCTTCCACACTGCTTGGTTCACTCCCCAGACTTGCCCTCTCTCTTTGAGGGGAGATCATGCCAACTCATCCCCTGTGCCCTTCCAGGAGCCTCACACACAGTCAGCCCTTGTGACCTGGTGCTCAAACCCTGAGGTTACAGGTCTCCTGGGCCTGGGCGCTTTCCAGAGCCATGGGCCATCGCTCATTTATTTCTGGTTCCTTGGCCTGGAGAGATGGCTCAGTCATTAAAGGTGCCTGCTTGCAAAGCCTGATGGCCTGGGTTCATTTTCCCAGTATCCACGTAAAGCACAAAGTGGCACATGTGTCTGGAGTTCTTTGGTAGCAGCAAGAGGCCCTGGTGTATTCATTCATTCTCTTTCTCTCTCTCCTCTCTCAAATAAATAAATATATTAAAAATGATTTCTTGCTCCTCTTGATCACAAGTTTTCCACAGCCCGCACGGTCCACTTCACAGTATTGCTCCAGTCCAAATGACCAGGCCATGACAGCCATATTCTCTCCAAACACATTATCTGTGACCCCAGTGCACAGGGAATTAAAGAATAGACACGGCTTCCCGTGACCCCCGGTGCTGCAAATGAGCTGTAAGTATCTGGTTTTGTCTGTTATTATAAAGCACAGCCCAGACAGCATTGTTCCCACAAGGGACAATGGCCCCATGCACACACAGGTCTCATGACCTTCACTCTACATTCCAGAAGTGCAGGGACCAGGGACCCAGTGCTTGACGGGCAACTTGGCCCTGGTGACCCCTGTGATCTAGAAACAAAATGTAGACCATGTGCCCAACTGACAATTCCTGAGGTGCCCAGACGGGGCCCTGGCTGTCCCCAGCGGGGCTCATGCAGAGGAAAACCGTTTCCTCTCTTATTTTTTCTCCTGTCTTCCTGTCCAAGCAGGCCAGCCAGTACTTGTTCCAACCTGTTCACTCTGGTGACACAGGGCCACCCCTCTGAGCTCAGGGAGCCTGTACTCATTAGGCCACCGCTGAGGAGAAACTGGCTAGAGCACAGGGTGGGTCAGTCGCGCCCTGCTGGGGAGAGCCAGGGCTGGTCTGGATTCTGTCTCCAGAGCACGGTGGTCATTTTATAGACAAGGAGACTGCTGAACAGTTAAAGGCACTTGCTGCCAGAGCTTGCCTGCCTGGGTTTGATTCCCCAGTACCCATTAAAGCCAGATGCACCAAGTGGTACATGCATCTGGGTGTACGTTTGCAGTGGCAAGAGGCCCTGGCACACCCATTTTTTTCTCTCTCACATGCTCTCTCATAAATAAAAATATTTTTTAAATGAAAGGGTTGGGGCTGGAGAGATGGCTCAGTAATTAAGGCACTTGCCTGCAAAGCCTAATGACCAGGGTTTGGTTACCCAGTATCCTGGTAAAGCCAGATGCACAAAGTGGCCCATGCATCTGGATTTTGTACACAGTGACAAGAGGCCCTGGTGCACCCATGCTCTCTCTCTCTCTCTAATAAATAAATTTTCTGTTATGTATTCTCAGTGGTAGCATATTTAAAAATATTTATTTATGTGGGGTTGTAGGTGGGGGGCTGCCAGGGTCTCTTGACACTGCAAATGCTTTATGGGCCATTTTTGCCTCCAGCTGTACGTGGATCTTGGGGACTTGAACCTATACCCACTAGCTTTGCAAGCAAGTGTGCCTTTAACCACTGAGCCATCTCCCCAACCCTCAATGGTAGCGTTACTTATGTTATTACTACTAATTCAGACTGTCACTGATCTCTGCACTGCATTTGGGGAAACACTAATGTAGTTAATCCAAAAAACCATCCCAAATACTGTCACATGCAATACATATAGGAAGTAGAATTGGCCAAGTTCAACTTACTGCCTGAGGGTTGAAATTTGACCAGATCTTGCAAGTCAGTAGAAATCTGGAAAACGTGGCTATAGAACTGTTGCACGGAGTTCTTCAGGCCGGAAATGTCCCTGGTATGCGACCTGAGTGTCCCATTCATCTGCCGGACGCAGCTCCACAGGCTGCCCACGTGTTTGCTGAGACCCTCTTTGATCCTCTGCAGACCCCCCGAGATGGAGTCCAGTCTGCTGCACGTTTGCTCCAATTGTAACACCCGGCTCTCGACCACAGACACCCCTGTCTCCACCCCGAGGGTGCTCTCCTTACACATGCCCAGCTCAGCCAGCACCTGCTCATGTAACCTCTGCCACCGCTCCTCCAGCTGACCACAGCACGGGGCCACAGGGACCTGTGGAGAGTGACCGGTCCCCACTGTCTTCACTGGCTCCCCAGTCTTTGTAAACCCGCCTGCTTCACCCTGTTCGCCTGCCTCACCATTGCTCGCTTCGTGTTCTGTGTGGTTCCGTGGAGAAAAGAGCAAGCGGAAATCTGCTTGAAGCTTCTGGATGCTGTGATCGGTTTCCTGGAACTTTCTATGCATCGTATCATTGAGAGACTCCAAGAGGCTCAGGCTGTCGCCTGTGTGGTCATCTCCACTTGGCAAGGTGCCTTCTAGGCCAGGATGCAGGTTCTGCAGGCAGAAGTCCTCAACCACTTGAACTTTGTCCTTGAGTTGGTTTAACTCCATCAAGACCTGCTCATTGCCGGACACTGGCACCCCGGGCAGGGCTGAGCCTGGAGGCACGATGTCATCATCCGAGCTGTTGGCCACTTGCAGGAGGACACCTCCCAGGCGATCTTCCAGGGAGTGAATTTTCTGATCAAGGAGCTGCTTCAGGTCATCCACCTCACCGTTGATGGTCCCCCGGAGGGTCTCCTCGATGTAAAAGCAATGCTCTTCGGCGTTCCTCTCCGTCACGTTGATCCTCGCATCCAGCTCGGTCCATCTTGCATCGAAGTCCACATCTGCTTCGGGAACCGCGAGGCGGTCAAACTCATTGTCCAGCCGTCCGTTCAGCATCCTGGTGGCCTCGGCAACTCTCTCGATTTTCTGATCTAACGCCTTGATCTGCTGGCCCAAGTCGCCGTTCTTTTCACCATTGCAGCAACTTGGCTTGGTGGAGGGATCCTGCAGCCGGGCTCGAAGGTCATCTATGTCTTTCCTGAGGCTCGTCTCTTTCTCTCCGATGAGCTCGATCACCCCCAGGTAGCTGCTCCCGTAGTCATCACACTGTTGCTGGAGGCCCACGAGCTTGTACTCACACATATTCTTGAGGTCGGCCAGCTTGCGGTCCATGCCCTCCATGAGTTCCTCTCTCAGGGCATCTAGCTTGCTATCCACATAGGCTTGGTACAGCTCACTGGTGGTCACTGTCACCGTGGGGCCCTGGGCTGCCTCTTGTAGCTGTTTGAGCTGGCCTTCGTAGCCCTTCACTTTCCCGTCGAGCTCTTCGAGCTTGTCACTCTTGGTCTTCAGAGTGTCCTTGACTTCGGCCAATTCAGATTCGATGTCCTTCATGCCAGGTTCCTTGCCACCGAGGACCTGCACCGTCTCGGTGGCTCCAGCAATGGTACCGTGGGGATGCAGGTGACCGGGCCATGAGGACAGTGTTTTGCTGGCGTCCTCTTGAACGGTATGCTTGAGGTTCTCTCTCATTCCCGTCATGGAAGACTGGAGGTCCAGCACCATCCTGGTGAGTCGGACGACCTTCTCCTCCAGTACCTGGACCTTCCTTCCCTCCAGGTCCCGGGGCCCTTGTGGTGAATCTCCTGCCTGGCCTGGGTCTGCTGCGTTCGCTGGTGATGAAGTTTCTTTGGGTTGTGAGGTTCGGCTTGGGTCCGTATCTGTCCAAAAGAAAAGGTTGCAGGTGAACTGAGTGTCTACCTGGAGCCAGTTTCTGCAGAAGCACTAGAGAGGGTGTTTAGAGGCTACACTGAGACCCCCCATTAGAGCCAGCCGCCTGTGCTGGCAACGACGCGGGACAGCAGAAAGGAAGCCTTGGAGTCCAACAAACCTCCCTTGGTACTCTGGTTCTGCCATTGGCTGTTTGCCCTCAAGCTAATTACCTTCTGTGACCTGCAGTCCCCTCCTCCGTAAAGGAGAGGGACAAAACCTCCCAGGGCTAGAAAGACAATATGTCCATGGAGCATGACGGATAACCGATGGTGCCCGTCACCCTGCTGGGAAGCATTCCATATTTACTTTAGCGTGTGAGTACATCTATCCATCATTCCCACGTTAGTGGGAACTATCACATCTCAGTAGCTGGCTGACTCTTGTAAAACTACAGGAAGCTGCTTTAGTGGGATCCAGCTGTTAGGTGGTATTGACATCATATATTACTTCAGGTTTCCTCCAAACAACTCCTGGATGTTTTACTTTTCTCGGCATTCCTATTCTAAAACTATCTGGTTTGGGCCTGTTACGAAATTGGGGGAAATAAGCCGAGCGTGGTGGCGCACGCCTTTAATCCCAGCACTCGGGAGGCTGAGGTAGGTGGATTGCTGTGAGTTCAAGGCCACCCTGAGACTACATAGTGAATTCAGGTCAGCCTGGGTTAGAGTGAGACCCTACCTTGAAAAACCAAAAAAGAAAAGAAATTGGGGAAAATAAAGACAAGAAATGCCTATCATGAGGAAGGCTCAATCAAGAAAAGAAATAGAGAAAGAAAGGAAGGAAAGAAGAAAGGGAGGGAGGAAGAGAAGGAAGAAGGAAGAAAGAGAGGCAGGAACGATGGAGGGAATGGAGGAGGCAGGGAGGGAGGAAGAGGAATTATAGTAAAATTCTATTATAAAATTCTTATAGCTAAGCTTTAATATTAATGGTGTCCCCATTAATATTAAAGCCAGTGGGCTGGAGAGATTGCTCAGTGGTTAAGGCACTTGCCACCAGTGCCTAAGGCCCTGGGTTCAATTCCCCAGGACCCACATAAGCTAGACACACAAGGTGGTGGCCCTGGTACGCTCTCTCTCTCTCTCTCTCTCTCTCTCTCTCTCTCTCTCTCTCTCTCCCTCTCTCTCTGCTTGAAAATGAATAAAAATTTTTTAAAAAAATATTAAAGCTAGCCTTTGTCCCTATATAGTCAGACTCATTAAGTCAAAGATAAATACTCAATTTCTGACAACTTTATATTAAGGAAAATAATTCCAGGGAAACAATCCAAAAGAAAGAAAAATAATAGTACTCACAAGTCATAAAATGGAAATAAACTAATCAAACACAACACTAAACCCAGAAAGAAGAGAAAGAAGCCATGGAATCCTACAGTCATTGAATGTTGAAGAAGGAAAGAAGCGATGCTCTTGGAGGCCGTAGAATACGGGGACACTGACAAGCCTGCTTTCTCGAGAGACGCCCTGGGAAGAGGGAAAAGTCAAACCACACCGATTACAATTAAACAGATTGCATTAATGCGCTACGCTGGAAAATACTTGGAAATCTAAATTGACTGCTGTAGGTCTTGGAATTTCATGTTGCTGTTTCTTCAACTCTTACAATAATAGCAGCAACTGATTACAATTATCTTGGCAGTCAACCAAGGCTAAAATCCAGATGTCTAAACTCCCAAAGAAGTTTTTTTTTCTGCAGAGAATTATAAGGAGCTGGAATTTTAATTCTCTCTCAAGACCCTAGAAGAAGACGAGAATGGGGGAACGCCATGGAAATAAAGCACTGCTTCCCTTGCACACACTGCTGAGCGTGCAAATTGCTAAAATTCTTTCAAAAAATACATTGGCTGTATCTATCAAAAAATGTGGGTTTGGGAGCTGGAGAGATGGCTCAGAGGGTAAGACAGTTGCCTGCTAAGCCTAACGACCTGGGTTTGATTCCCCAGTACCCACATAAGGCCAGATGCACAAAGTGGTACATGCATCTGAAGTTCACAGCGCTAGAGGCCCTAGTGTGCTTGCTCGCGCGCTCTCTCTCTCTCTCTCTCTCTCTCTCTCTCTCTCTCTCTCTCTCTCTCTCTCTCCCTATTTGTTTATTTTGGGTTTTCAAGGTAAGGTCTCACTCTAGCCCAGGCTGACCTGGAATTCACTATGTAGTCTCAGGGTGGCCTTGAATTCACGGCTATCCTCCTACCTCTGCCTCCCAAGTACTGGGATTAGAGGCGTGAGCTACCACGCCTGGCTTCTCTTTCTTCTTGAAAATAAATAATAATTTTAATGTGGTTTTTGGTGCTTCAGCTACACTTTTAGAAATTTATTCTGGGGGGCTGGAGAGATGGCTCCATACCACACCCAGAAAAATTAATACCTTGAAGAAATAACTATAATCGCTACATTTACTGCTCATTACTCACAATAGCCAAGATATACTAATGACCTTGACGTTCATCGGTAGATGAATAGATTAAGCAATTGAATGGGGTGGAACAGAATAATATTCAGCCTTAAAATGAAAATCCTAGCCAAGCATGGTGGTGTACACCTTTAATTCTAGCATTAGGGAGACTGAGGTAGGAGGAAGATTGCCATGAGTTCAAGGCCAGCCTAGGCTACATAGTGAGTGCCGGCTCAGCCTGAGCTAGAGTGAGAGCTTACCTCAAATAAAAAAAGAAAGAAAGAAAGAAATGAAGGAAGGAAGGAAGGAAGGAAGGAAGGGAAAGAAAGAAAAAAGAAAAGAAAAGAAAGGGAGGAAGGAAGAAAAGAAAAGAAAAATAAAAAGAAAGAAGAAAAGCTGAGGAGACAGCTCAGCAGTTAAGGGAGCTTGCCGCTTAAGCACGAAGGCCTCTTGGGCTGGAAACCGCCAAGTTCAACTCCCCAGAACCCAGAGCATAGCTAAACCCGTCTGTAACTGTGGAGAACAGAGGTGTCAGAATGGCTGAGGCTCCTGCTGGACAGCAGCTCACAGAGGGGGGGGATGGTTAAAAGTACGAACAAGCTTACAGTTAGATGAGTGCGTTCTGGGGGGTCTGAAAACTAGTGATGACAACTGGTTTGTTAAAATGTAATGGTGGAGCTGGGGAGATGGTTCAGCAGTTAGAGGCGTTTGCTTGCAAAGCCTGCCGACCTCAGCTCAATTCCCCAGCACCATGTCAAGTTGCATGCATAGTGGCGTGTGTCTGTCATCCCAATGTGCCTATGACAATGGGAGATGGAGCCAAGGAGAACTCAAGGCAGGTGGGCCAGCTAGACTGGGGTTTGTTCTCCCAATGCTTCAAAGAGGGGAAAAGAGACCAGAGACATCTCCTTGTCCTCTGACCTCCACACATCCACCAGGGCACAAACACACCCACACACACACACTCAGACATGGACACATAAATGTTTTCATTTAAAAATTAAAATCATTCCATGCTGTATGCATGTATTCAATCATTACTTTGTAAACCTTGAACATGTTTAATCTTGGAGAATGAAAATTCTACAATAAAAAAACATGTTTATGGGGCAGGGAAGATGGCTCAGCCGTGAAAGAAACTTGTCTGCAAAGCCTGTGGCTCAATTCCCAATCTACCCATGAAGCCAGACACAAAAGTGCCAAGTGTCTGGAGCTCATCTGCAGTGACAAGAGGCCCTGGCACTACCACAAACACACACATGTATAGCAGAAAAACATTTTCATATATTGTATAAAGATTTCTTAGTTACTTTGATAATTTTTTAAAACCACAGATATATCTTAAAATCCCACTGATTTCAAAACTGAAAATACTTCGTGGGAAAATAAAAACCAACAACTTAAACATCTCATTTCATAGAAGCTAGGCTTCCATTCTTCTAAATCAAAAAGAGAGAAAATAAATGTTACAATAGCAATATACCAGGAAAGTCACTGACCCATTTAAAAAAAAACATCCGTTTAATGTTCCATTCAGGAACAAAAGTATGTGTACATAAACACAATGGAATTCTATTCAGATGTAAAGAAATATGAAGTTATGAATTTTGATGGCAAGTGGATGGAACTGGAAGATATTAAGTAGGGTAACTCAGGTACAGAAAGACAAATGCCCTATGTTCTCTCATATTCAGATCCTTGCTTGGACCCTTGATCTGTGTGTGTGATTGTGTGGTGGGGTGGCGGCAGCATGGAGATGCCAGGAAACCAGAAGGGGCCCCTGAGAGGGCAGAAGATAGAGGTTTCAAAGGAGAAGGGGATAGGTGATATGAAATTCCAAGGCGGATGCCCAGGGAGGGAGGATGAAAGCAGAAGGAAGCCGGGAGATGGGGCAGTGGCGGGGAGGGGGAGGAGGGTCAGTGGAGCTGGGATTAAAGGAGTGACACCACCACACCTGGCTTCAATTTTGCTTTTATCAAAAATATTTTTATTTATGTATTTGTTTATTTATTTGAGAGATACAGAGAAAGAAGCAGACAGAGAAAGAGAGAGTATGGGCATGCCAGGGCCTCCTACCATTGCAAATGAACACCAAATGCATGCGTAACTTTGAGCATTTGGCTTTATGTGGGCACTAGGGAATAAAACCCAGGCCATTCCAAGCAAGTGCTTTATAAGCGAGTGCCTTTAACCCTTGAGTCATCTCTCCAAGCCCCAATTTTGCTTTTTTGTAAATTGAGGATTTTAATACATGAACATGCTATAATTTCTTCATGTTCCTGTTCTATTACCCTCTTCCCCCTCATTCTATTAAGCCCCCTCCTCCTTCAAGCAGCCCCTCTTTTGATGTCTCATAAGGAGAGACTTTCTTTGGGGCATTGTCCTCTGGACATGAACTGACCAACGCTTCATGACCTCACAGTGGATATCGTTACCCTAAGACCTGGACAATACTGAGCCCATCCACATGTTGACACAGAGGACAGAGGGGATCTAAAGCTCTTTACCAGCGTGTCTCCAGGCAACACTCTCTGAACCATGGCTACTCCTGCCTGAACTAAGGCACTTCCTCTGCAAGTGACCCTAACAAAGCAATTTACTTGCAGAAAGTTTGGCCTCCAATTGCTTCAGCTCCTTCAAATAGATTTCTCCAACAAGCGTCTATTTGATGTGTGTCATACATAGCAAGCCACATGCTGCTGGGATGAATCTCTAAACCAGGCACAGTTATGGGAGGAAAGGATTTATTGAAGCTACAGATCCAGGGGAAGTTCCATAATGGAAAAAGAGGCTGGCCCCTTTCACAGCTCCAAGCAGAGAGAGAGAAAAAACATCATCAGCACCACATACCCAACACAAACAGGCATGGGGAGGAGAGTTCCTTCCCCTTTATATAGCCTTAGGGCAGTGTCTTGAAGCCCCATCCCAGACTTGTTGGCTTCCTGGGTCTCTGGAATTTCCTTCCTGCACTGCTCTCCCAGGAAGGGATGTTCATTTCTAGCTTCCCTGAGCTTCCTTACATCCTCCCCCCCATACTGAGAGGCTGTCTTCCTGTGAACATCCTCAGAGATCCACCCAAGATAACTATACAGGTCAAGTTGACAACAAAACTTAACCATCACGGTGTGCATGTCATAAATTGTGCCCCAGGAACATCGAAGGTGGCCATACACCACACATAGCCAAGCGCTGATTAGGCCCTACCTGTGGCTTTCTTCACGCTGTTTCGAGGTCGAGCGGGTGTGGGGCGGGGAGTCTTCATGAGATCCTTAGGGCCTTCTCTGCAGTCTGCTCCTCGGAAACCGGGACAGCATCTCCATTCTAACTGGGTCACTATCTTGTACCTGGTGACATATCTGGGTCTGAAGTTCACCCGATACCTGAGGATAAAAAGGGCAGGATCTCACTTTATTTAATTTTTTGTATATTTATTTGTGTGGGGAAGAAGAGGAGGAGGAAGAGAATGGGCACACCTCCTGCCTCTGCAAACAAACTCTAGACACTCTTTATGTGTCTGGTTTTAATGAGTACTGGGCAGTTGAATGTGGGTTCTATAAGCAAATGTCTTTAACCATAAAGCCATCTCTCTGTAGTTTCAGGGTGGCCCTGAACTCATGGTGATCCTCCTACCTCTGTCTCCCAAGTGCTGGGATTAAAAGCATGTGTCACCACACCCAGCTCACAAAGCCATCTCTCCAGCCTGGGATCTCTCTTTAGTGACCACTGTTAGGAGTTTCTCTGGCCCTTCCTGGTTGGACCCTGTATGGCTTGAATCCAAAATGTCACCCCACAGTCTCCTGTTTTGAACACTTGGTCCCCAGCTGGTAGTATTATTTTGGGGGGCTTTGGAAGATGGGGCTTAGCTGGAGGAAGTAGGTCACTGCAGCAGGTCCTTGGGAGTATGTTACCCTGGCCACCTCCTGTCTCACTCTCTTTGCCTCCTGACCACCATGATCTGAACCGCTGTCCTCTGTCATACACTCCCGCTGCCATTCTACTCAAGTGCAGGGGACCCAGCAATCATGGGCAGAACCCTCTGAAACTACAAGCCAAAATAAGCCTTTCCTTCTTCTTAAATTGTTTATGTAAGGCATTTTGTCAGAGTCCCACACAAGTAACTAACACAAATCCTAATTAAGAGGCTGTGGGTAACATGGGGCCTTCTCTGCTCCTCTGAGCTGACCTGGAGAGATGTCACTGGTGTCCATAGCCCATCTCTGGCTGGCCTCCAACTCATAATCCTCCTGCCTCAGCATCCTAAGCACTGGGATTACGGATGTATGGTACCATATTGAGGAGAAGCAGACTTTAGAAAAACTCAGTGTAGGACTAGGGTGATTGCTCAGTGGTTAAAGATGTTTGCTTGCAAAACCTGATGCCCTGGGTTCGATTCTCCAGTACCCATATAAAGCAAAAAGTGGCAATAAGCCCTGGAGTACCCCCCACACACACATTTTCTCTCTGTCTCCACAAATAAATAAACAAAAATATTTTTAAGTAGGTGGGTGTTGTGGCACATCCTTTATTCCCAGCACTCAGGAGGCAGAGGGAGGAGGATCGCTGGATTTGAAGCCAACCTGGGACTTACAGAGTGAGTTCCACGTCAGCTGGAACCTCAAAAAATCAAAAATAAAATAAGAGGCAGAAAGGATGAGGAAGGAAGAAAGAAAGGAAGAGAAGGAAGGAGGGAGGAAGGAAGAGGAGGGAGAGACGGAGAAAGGAGGGAAAAGAGACTCAGCTACCACTAACCCCTTGACCCCAGGTGAGGCAAGGTTTGGGACCTGCACCAACCTTCCACCCACCCTTGCACATTAGGACCCAAGACCCTAGGCAAGGCCAGGTGAGGGAGCCTTGTCTTGGCCCCCCACCAGCCCACGGGCCCCACGACCATGCCCACTGACCCTGGGTTTCAGGCCAGAAGGCATTGAGGGAGCCGGGGACAACTCAATTCCACCGACAAGTCATTGAATGAAGGCTGACATCCTGACAGGAGACAAACCACACCCAGCCTTCACACAGGGCCCAAATGAAACCTATGAGAAAGTGACAAGACAAACAGGAGACCAGTCACCACAGCAAGTCTGATAACCCAGGAAAGGTCAATGGAGACAGACACCAATGATACCCAACACAACCCAGGGCAAAGATCCAGAGATAACTTAAGATCTCAACAATAAAGCAGACCTAAAACTCAACCACCATAATTCAGGGAACTGAGCAGAAGAGTGGGCAGAAAGAATGTAAGAGCCATGGTGGAGAATATCCAGAGATATTGCAACAATACACAAGGGGGAAGGAAAAAAAATAAAGAAAGAAAGCTGGCTACCTCTGGTGCAGTTCATAACCCCCTATCCTATGCACAGATCCAGAATGCGCACTGAGGAGGGACCCCAGTGGGTAGGGGACAGAGAGGAAGGAAATGGGGACACCTTCACAAGATTTGCTCATACAATGTCTATACTTATTCATAATAAAGATATTTAAAAAGAGAGAAAGACTCAGCGTAACAACAGGCATTTGTGGACCTTTTCAGGCCTCAAACTTAGCATCTGTTTCAATAAGAAACTTCTCTTCCATAACGCATAGCTTTATGGGGAGTTTTTTTTTCAGATGCATTTTTACTTTGTGTTTCTAAGAAACACCCCCAAAGTCCCTGTCTCTCACAAGACACCTCCCTCCATATTAGGGCACCCTCTTTCCCAAACACTACCAAAGATAGCCAGCAGGCTGTGAGCCTTTGGCGATGGCACACACACTATTTGTTTCAAATCTTTTTCCAAAGATAAAACATTTTGGTCCACACTGCCAAGAACAGAAATCACAAGAATTAGAAGCTGCTATGATTTGGACAAGTGCCCCCCCCCCCACCAAAGGGCCTTGTTATTAAGTCTTGGTCATCAGCCTGTGGTTGAGCCTGCAGTGGGAGGAAGTGAGGTCATGGGTGGTGTGTCCTTGAAGGGGATACTGAACCCTCAGCCCCTCTCTATCTTCCTCTTCAGGGTCCACCATGGACTGCAACCTCTGAAATCCTGAGCCAAAATAAGCTTGGCTTTTCTCAAGGATTCATCAGAAAGCGAACACAGAAGCTTTAAAACCCTGTTACAGTGCATATTCCGAGCAGTGGGGGGGGGGGATAGCTCCGGAGAAAGCACCTGCCTTCATTCAATTCCCAAAGAATAATGATCAAGTGTGTGTTCCCTGGTGGAGTGGGGCACCAGAGAGCTTTCCGGGGAGCCTGGAACAGAGTCCCCAGAGATGCATGGGGAACAGGGCCAAGGGTTCAGCCCTGCCAGGTGCCTCTGCTCACAGCATGGCTAAAAGCCTCAGGCATGCAGGACAGTCCTTCCCTTACCTCCGCTTCTAGTTTCTGGCTTTTGGAGCCATGGCTCTCTTGATGGCTTCACCTTCTCATGTCTCCCTCACTCCAGCACTAGCAGCTGGCTGTCTCTTTGGGCCTGTTCCCAGGGTTGCCTCGAGGTGCTCCCAGGGGACTGGGGATGACCAGGTGTGGGGAGGGCTGTGGGGCTCAGCCCACCAAGCTACTCCATGTCAGGTCCATGCCTTGGAGCCTAGACTCAAAGTTAGATTATTTAGTAAATCTTAAATACACTGAGTCAAAGGCCTATGGCACCAAAGGTCATAGGCCATAGAAGGAGAAGCTACCATTATTCTTTGGCTAAATGGATAAATTATGCCCATGAAATCCCCCTCTAAATGTTCTGTTTATACTTAAAAATTAGGGCCCTTGCTGGGCGTGGTGGTGCACACCTTTAATCCCAGCACTCGGGAGGCAGAGGTAGGAGGATCACCGTGAGTTCAAGGCCACCCTGAGACTACATATGAAGTCCAGGTCAGCCTGGACTAGAGCGAGACCCTACCTCGAAAAACCAGAAAAAAAATTAGGGCTCTTCTCACTTTGGGTTAGAAATCTTCTTTTTGCAGATGGTAGAGAATCCCAAGGTGACCTGACTCATGAAGGCAATGAGAAGAGCGTCCAGGGCGACACTGGACGAGACATTCCTATCATACCTGGCAGGATGCAGGGAGCAGAGGCGATGGTGGAGGAAAGAATGTCAGTGCTGCTCTCTCTGCCAGCCAGAGAAGCATCTCCATGGAAACGGTGGTAGACACTGAGGAGACTCAAAACTCATCAAAGTGCCAAAAAGAAGAGACTTGAGGGCTCAGTGCTCCTTGAGAGTATGGATCACACGCTCCAAGGCTCGGGGAACAATGCAGAAGGAATGTGAGAGCCACAGGGTGGGGAGGAGGACTTTGGGGCACCGTCCTTAAGACGTGAACTGACTGGTACATTCAGGACCACGCAGCGGTTGTTACTCCCACAAGACCTGCACAGTGCTGAACCCATCAACATTTTGACAGAGAAGATGGATGACAGAAAGAACGAGATGTCAGAACAGGCAGAAGCAGGACTCTCTGGAAAGAGGAGCGGGCTTGTTGGAATAAGAGTGAGGAAGGGGGGCAAAGGAGGGCAATAATGGAACATATAGGTTTGTGCTTTGAAATTCTCAATAAAAGGTGGAGAAAATCACAAATGACCATAGGAATGGGTCTTTGAGGTCTCCCGATATATTTATATTTATATTATAAATTATATTTATATTATAAATATATTTAATTGATTTATTTATGTGTGAGAGAGAAAGAGACAGAGAGAAAAGAGAGAGAATGGGTGCACCAGGGCCTCCAGCCACTGCAAACGAACTCCAGATACATGCGCCACCTTGTGCATCTGCCTTCATGTGGATGCTGGGGAATCGAACTCAGGTCCACTTGCTCTACAGGTAAACACATTAACCACTGAGCCATCTCTCCAGCCCAATTTAATATTTTTTAATTTTTTTAAAAGGCTCTTAAGGGCTGGCTCTGGAGAGAGAACAACGCCAAGGTGGATTTCTAACAGTAAGTGATTTGCCCAAGTTCAGTCTGAAGCCAGGAGGCTGACATTGACATCCCAGCGTTCTCCGTACACCACACTCCTTCCAGCTTGCAGAGGCCGTTGTCAAAGCAGATGCCCTGAGTTTTTAGGCAGTTGCCCATGTGGAGAGTCTCCAGCAGGCCCTAAAACCTAGAGGAAATGCCTAATTCAGTCCAGGTACACCCCAGCCGGGGCTCCAGCCACTCCCATCGCATCTCCCCAAAGAATCCTTGCTGGATCTGACTTACTCAAGCACAGCCTCATGCTGGAAGAATGTGGAACCTCAGGAAACTGCTCCTCCGAGCATTAAATTGGAATGTGAACATATGTTGGTATTCGCTGGTGGAGCACAGCCTGCAGGAAACCTTTTGGATAAGACTGAGCCCCCAGGAACCAAGATCTTGCAAGAGTCCAGAGGAAAGATGCTGTCCACAGGGTTCCCAAGCCTGACCTTAACCATGAACCTCAGGAGCAGGAGGGCCAGGAGGTGCTGATGACTGTCAGGGAGGGTGAACCTTTGGACTGAGTTCATCACTTAGAAAAGGCCCACCCTTCCCCACCCGCCCGCCCACACATTCTCCACCCCCCCACCTACCCCCATTCCTGTGACCTCAGTTGCCCCATCTGGCTGACAGCATTCCTGACAAGGTCTGCAGTCTATTGTGGGGAAGGGGTCATTCCAGCCTCGGTGACAGCTGGAAAAGATCACATGGCCACCTCCCTCCGTGGGAAAGCTCACGGAGGGACAGATCCCAGAGGTGGTTTCCCGCCCTGCTCCATGAGCCCAGGCCTCAGTGTGGGGCCTCAGGAGTGTCCTAGCAGAAATCAGGTTCCCACTGTCATAGTGACCAGTCTAAAAGTGGCCCCCCAAAAGGGTGGGAAGAGCCAAGTAGGATTCCCAGCCCCACCCCCACACTGCCATCATCCAGGAAAATAAATACTCCAGCCGCTAAGCCAGGGTGACAGGGTGCTTGCCTCTCATGTGAGTTCTTCCCTAGCACCCTACCAAAGTAATTAAGCCTTCTGCCCACCTACCACCAAATTTTTAAAGAGATTTTTATTTATGGGGCTGGAGAGATGGCTCAGTGGTTAAGGCGCTTGCCTGCTGAGTCTAATGACCTGGGTTCAATTCCCTAGTACCCACATAAAGCCAGATGCTAAGTGGCACATGCATCTGGAGTTCGTTTGCAGCAGCTGGAGGCCCTGGGCCATCCAGTTTCTCTTTCACTCTCTCTGCTTGCAAATAAATAAATAAAAATTGTAAAAATATTCTTATTTATTAATTTGTAAGCAGAAAGAGAGAATGGGCACTGCAAACAAACTCCAGATGCATGCACCACTTTGTGCTTCTGGCTTTAGGTGGGTACTGAGTCATCAAACCCCGGCTATTAGGCTTTGCAGGCAAGTGCCTTAACCACTGAGCCATCTCTCCAGCCCCTACCACCAATTTTAATTTAATTAGTTGGGACAAATATTGCTGTACTCCCTAAGTAGATGTCTGGTGTAGCCAGAGACCACAGCCCCTGACCCAAATTTCACATTCTCTTTCAGGGTACCCCCACCTCCTCCCCAGGGACGGGGTGCCTCTGAACACAGGGGAAAACCAAGCAGAACCCAAGCTGCATGAGTTCCAAGGAGCCGCTGGGCTGTGAGTTACATGGAAGACGGAGACAGTGTGAGACAGCCAAGCCAAGAACACAAACAAAGCAATGAGAACACAGCTGATTCAGGTCACAGCCTGGCTCCCCTCCTAAACTGAGCTGGGACAGTGACAGCACCCTGTCCCTCTGGAGGGCCCTGACTACAGCT
The DNA here is from genome assembly GCA_004024765.1 of Zapus hudsonius. NCBI lineage: Eukaryota > Metazoa > Chordata > Mammalia > Rodentia > Dipodidae > Zapus > Zapus hudsonius. The sequence continues at coordinate 22,254 of PVHP010022637.1, forward strand.
GCCACAGGCACCTGCCCGGAGCCCGCAGCCCTGCCACCTGTCCCTGGGAGCTAAACCCGGCCTCTACCTCAAATTCCCATCTCACATGCAGAAGTCCTTGTTTGGGGCCACACAGGGTTCATCATTTTTCATTACATTATTTTAAAAATATTTTATTATTTGCAAGCAGAGAGACAGACAGACAGAGAATGGGTGAGCCAGGGCCTCAGTTGCTGCAAAGGAACCCCAGATGCATGTGCCACTTTGTGCAGCTGCCTTTACGTGGTTACTGGGGGATTGAACCTGTGTTGTTAGGCTTTGCAGGCAAGTGCCTTAAGCACTGAGCCATCTCTCCAGCCCGGGTTCACCACTGTTAAGAGTTTGCCACCCACATCAAGATACTGGATTGGCCCAGGCGCTTTCACTGGAAATGAAGGCTCTGGAACTACTAAGTTCAGGGACCATCTGACCAAAAGCATGTCTATTAAAACAGACTTCTGGGCTGGAGAGATGGCTCAGTGGTTAAGGCACTTGCCTTTAGTGCCTAAGGCCCCGGGTTCAATTCCCCAGGACCCACATAAGCTAGACCCACAAGGTGGTGGCCCTGGTCCTCTCTCTCTCTCTCTCTCTCTCTCTGTCTCTCTCTCTGTCTCTCTCTCTCTGTATCACTGTATCTCTCTGCTTGAAAATGGATAAATAAAATATTAAAAAAAAAAAACCAGACTTCTTTCTAGCGGCTCTTCAGTGACAGGCTTTAGCTCGGATCCCAGGGGCTTGTTTGCCCTCGCCCATGGGACTGCTGTTGGTTTCACTCACTGCAACATTCCTGTTGGTTTGTTTTTCAAAGTTTTGGGTTTTTTGTTTTTGTTTTTGTTTTGTTTTTTTCAAGGTAGGGTCTCACTCTAGCCCAGGCTAACCTGGAATTCACTATGTAGTCTCAGGGTGGCCTTGAACTCATGGTGATCCTCCTACCTCTGCCTCCCAAGTGTCGGGATTAAAGGCGTACGCCATCACGCCTGGCTAGTTTGTTTTGTTTTTGAGACAGAGTCTCACTGTAACCCAGGCTAGCCTCCAGCTGACGATGCTCCCTGCCTCGGTCTCTGGCATCCTGGGATTACAGGCATGCACCACCACACTAGGCTCTGATTTTCTCAAATATGTCTTATGTGTATAGATATGCATGCATGTGTATGTGAACACATGTGTGCATGCAAGCTCATGGATGTGTGGGTACATGTATGTGAGGAAAACCTTGGGTGACATTCTTTAATTCCACCTTTGAGACAGAGTCCCTCAATGGGCTGGGACTTACCAAGCAGGCTAGAGTAGCTCTAGGGATCCTACTGCCTCCACCTTACAATGCTGGGACTACACATACGGGTCACCATTGCCAGCATTTGAATCTTTATGTATTTATTTGTGCATGCATGCATGCGCGAGGGTAAGCACATCAGGGCCTCACTGCTGCAATGAACAGCAGGTGCTTGCACCAGCTTTTGCGTCTGGCTTTATGTGGGTAGCTTGGCAATGGAACCCTGGCCAGCAAGCTTTGCAAGCAAGTACCTTTAACTACTGAACCATCTTCCCATGCCTGATTCCCAGCATTTGTACATGAGTTCTGGGAATAGAACTTGGATCCTCATGCTTGTGAGACAGCATTTTACGGACTGAACTATATCTCTGGCCTCTAATACAGTTTTTGAAAATATTTTCATTCCTTTGCAAAAAAGAGGGATAGAAGAGAGACAAACAGAGAGAATGGGCAAGCCAGGGCCTCCAGCCACTGTAAAGTGACACCAGATGCATGCGCCACTTTGTGCATCTGGCTTTACCTGGGTACTGGGGAATCAAACCTGGGTCATCAGGCTCTGCAGACAAGTGGCTTAGCCGCTGAGCCATCTCTCCAGACCTCAAATACATTTTTAAAGCAATTTAAGTTCACAGTGAAATAGAGCAAAAGGCATAGGGATTCCCCATATGACCCTTGTTCCTACAAACACAACCTCCTCACGTCACATTCTCCACTACTGTACGTGGGTATCACTATTACCCCAAGTCCACAGTCCACACTCGGTCACCCTCAGTGGGGGACAGATGCACTGCCCCATGTCCACGTTACAGTGTCTCCCAGAGCACTTTCACGGCCCTAACCCCCTCCCCCCGGGCCTGCCCATTTCTCTGGCTCCTCGATGTGTCCAGTGACGTTGTCACTTTTGCCATAGTTTTACCATGATGTCATAGAGTTGGAATCGCTGAGTACGTGGACCTCTCAGTGTGCTTGCTTTCACTGAGTGATCGTCATTTCTGGTTCCTCTGAGTCTTGTTACGGACTGGTAGCTTTCCCATGCCTGCTGAGTGAGTGTTCGACCACTGAGGTACTCGCTCAGCCTGAGAGCATTTCTTTCCAGGGTTGAATCATGAATGCGCCATTGTCTGGAACATCCTCCCTTCTAAACACAGTCTGTCCTACACCAGTTGGATCAATAGTTGAGTGATCAATGGGAACATGTCTACATTTGCCAAGGTTTTGGGGGATCTGATGTGCACATTAAAAACAAAAGACAGTTCTCCTCTGGTCTAACCCAAGCAGACGTGAATCTTCAGTATTCCCAGAACTCCACAGCCCCAACATCAAGATGAACTGCAAAGGACTCACACCCCAAAATGACCCAGACCTGTCCAAGGAGGCAGCTGTTAGTCATGAAGCTTTAAAAATATACACAAACCGAAATTCAATAAAAATCTAAACATCAAATTCCTTGGTCACAACAGCCATATCTCAAGAACTGAATGGCACGGACATCTCCATGGCCACAGAAAATCCTACGGATGGTGCTGAATAAGAGACGCAGGAGACAGGCTGTCTGTTCACACCCTCATCAACCCACCACACTCACTCTGTGCAAGCAGGTGGCCTTACAACCTCCTCTAGAACTCACATGGAACCCTTCCCAAGAAGAACCCAGTTTAAATTTTATTTATTTACATGTGTGTGTGTTTAGGAATACACCAGATCCTTTGCCACTGTTTGAACCGGGGCCAGCAGGCTTTGCAAGTAAGTGCTTTTAACCACTGAGCCAATCCTCCAAGCCCTGGCATTTACCTCTATTTTATTTACTAAAAATCTACGTAAATCCAAAGCCCAGCATCCCCAAGGATACATTCTGGATTAGAATTTCTCCCAAGTACAAGCTTTCTAGTAAGTTTTTCCCCTTCTGTTCACTGGCCCAAGCAACCTGGAGCCAACTCTTGTGGCTTCATTCAGCGTATGCTTTCACTGAGGCAGTGGTCCCTGGAGGATGGAGAAAGTAACCAGGAAGAACGACTCTCTGGAGCACCCCAACTAGGCCTGGAAAATTAACCACCTGCCCAGAGAAGGGCAGCGACACAGGAAGGCAGCATTTGGAACTGTTCACCCAGGGCAGGCTGGATTATTCTGCATCCAGCTACTTCCCTAAACACCCACAGGGCAGCAATGGATTCCACCCACAATTCACTTCTTTGAAAATAAAATTGAGGGCTGGAGAGATGACTCAGCGGTTAAGGCACTTGCCTCCAGTGCCTAAAGCCCCGGGTTCAATTCCCCAGGACCCACATAAGCCAGACCCACAAGGTGGTGGCCCTGGTGCTCTATCTCTTCCTCTCTCTCTCTCTCTCTCTCTCTGCTAGAAAATGAATAAATAAAATATTTAAAAATAAAAATAAATAAATAAAATTGACTCTTGCCAGGTGTGGTGGTGCACGCCTTTAATCCAGGCACTCCACTGGGCACTCAGGAGGCAGAGGTGGAAGGATTGCTGTGAGTTCAAGGCCACCCTGAGACTACATAGTGAGTTCCAAGTCAGCCTGGGCTACAGCAAGACTCTACCTCAAAAACTGAAAATAAAAATTGAGTCAAAATACACAGAGCATGAAATTTAGCATCTTAACCATTCATTCATTCATTCATCCATTTATTGTGCATTCTAAATATGAGCTCTACCACTGAGCCACACCTACCCCACCTTAACTTTTTTTAAATTTTATTTATTCATTTTTCAAGCAGAGAGAGAGAGAGAGAGAGAGAGAGAGAACACAAGGGCCAACACCTTGTGGGTCTGGCTTATGTGGGTACTGGGGAGTTGAACTGGGGGCTTTGGGCACTGGAGGCAAGTGCCTTAACCGCTGAGCCATTTCTCCAGCCCCCACCACCTTAACTTTTTTTGACTTGTGTATGGAAATGTGTGTTTATGTGTGTGCACACATATGTATGTGCGCATGTGGAGGCCAGAGGTCAATGTCAAGTAGTTTCTTCAGTGGCTCTTTACCTTACTGTTTGTAGTGATTTCTGTTTATTTTTGAGAGCTGCTCTCTCACTAAGTCTGGCGCTCACCAGTCCCAAGGCTCCTTTGCTTTGTCTCCATGGAGTTGAAATTATGGGTACACATGGCCACGTGTGCCTTTTACATGTGTGCTGAAGATCTGAGCTCAGGTCCCCATGCTGGGTGGCAAGCTGTAACAGTTGGTTGCCGGGACAGAGCATCTGACCAAAAACATTTTGTGGCAGGAAAGGGATTATTTCTGGAAGCTTCTTCATGTCAGGGAAAGTTTGGCAGGAGCAAACAGCTGGGCAGCATATCTTGTCATATCAGCAGTCAGAGTAAGCTCGAAAGAACTCCCAGTGGGCTGGGCCAATGAGCCTCCAGCCCCGCCCTCCACCCTGCCCCTAGTGACACACCTCCTCCAGCGAGCCTCCCAGACTCCCCCAGCTGGGAACTATTCATGTGGTTTAATAATCCAGAATTGTGTATATTTGTTAACCTACACTGACCTCACTCTCCGATGGCAATTATGTTTGTGTTTTTCAGGATGCAGTGAGAGAGCTGGGGCCCATCTAACCCTACCAACCGACCGTAGGCTGACAGCTGAGATCCTGGCAAGAGAGGAGCCACCACAGTCATATCGTGGAGGATCCATATGGAACCCCGCAGAGAATGACTGGATGAACAAGGGACCCACAGCCACAGCCATTCAATCAACACACGATAAGCAGTGAGACAGAAACCAATGATTTTGACACAAAGACCCCTAAGCTCACAACATTAAAGCATCCTTAATACTCACCCACCACGACTCAGGGAACTGAGGGGAAGAGGGGGCGGAAAGATTGTGAGAGCTGTGGTGGGGGAGACTGTCCGGAGGCATGGCACCCATCAGTAATAACATACTAGGGTCAGGAGAATCTGGCTGAATACTAGGCTATCCATGGTCCCCTGTCTCAAGGACTGAGCCAGATGACCCACGGAGGAGGATATCCAGCTGATTGGGGATGGGGGAGGGGTGCATCGGAGATTTGGGGATAATGACTCACTGTTTGCCCACTAAATAATGTAACTCATTATGGACAATAAAAAAAATAAGAGACACATGAGCCATGGGGGGGGGTCACTCCACTTTCAAACTACACATAAGCTCTACCCACTGAGCCATCTCCATGGTCCCACTTTTAAAAAATATTTTATTTACTTATTTATTTGAGAGAGTGAGAGAAAGAGGCAGATAGAGATACAGAGAGAGAGAGAGAGAGAGAGAGAGAGAGAGAGAGAGAGAGAGAGAATGGGCATGCCAGGGGCTCTAGCCGCTACAAATGGACTCCAGATGCACATACATCTGGCTTTACGTGGGTACTGGAGAATCAAACCTGGGTCCTTAGACTTGGCAGGTCCTTAGACTTTAAACAGCTGAGCCATCTCTCCTGCCCACTTGAACCAAGTGAACTGTGACTGTTGCTTCTCCACCATCACCTCGAGGACTTTATCTTCCCAAACTGCAACTCTACACCCATGCACACTAGTTCCTGGTTCCTCCCTCTGCCCCAGCTCTGGGATCCACCACGCTCTTTGCCCTGTGATGCCGTAAGTGGAGCCTTAAAGCTGTGGTCTGTGGGTGTGGGTGGTGTATCTTACTTAGCAGCACATCCTCATGGCTCACCCACTTTGCAGGGTGTGTCGGGATTTCCTTCCCTTTCACCCCCTCTGACTGTATGTGGAAACTAACAAGACCATAGACTGGTCTTCTAGGAACTACTTGTGATGCTGCTTTTGTTATT
>PVHP010022638.1:0-28186 GCA_004024765.1 Zapus hudsonius
AAACACAAATGGCCTTGACTCATTTAAGAAAGTGCTCAGCATCCTTAAGCATCAGGGAAATGCAAATCAAAACCACAATGAGATATCACCTCACCCCTGTCAGAATGGCAATCATAAAGAAAACCAACAACAATTGTTGCTGGCGAGGATGTGGGGAAAAAGGAACCCTCATTCACTGCTGGTGGGATTGCAAACTTGTGCAACCATTATGGAAAGCAGTGTGGAGACTCCTAGACAGAATGGACATAGAACTACCAATGGACCCAGCTATCCCTCTACTAGGGATCTACCCGCAAGATTCCGCATCTTGATGCAGAAAATTTTGTACAACTATATTTATAGCAACTCAATTCATAATAGCCAAGAATTGGAATCAACCCAAATGCCCATCCATGGAGGAATGGACAAGGAAACTGTGGTATATTTACATGTTGGAATTATACTCAGCTGAAAGCAAAAATGACACATCAAAATTTAGGGAAAAATGGTCTGACTTCGAGCAGATCTTACTAAGCGAACACTCAAAAGAACAGAGAATGGAACGCCGCATACTCTCCCTCATATGCGGTCCTTAGCCAGAATAACCATTTTCTTTATCCAGACTAGTAGAAAGAAGTGAGAAGGTATAAGAGTGGGGTAAGGGAAGGGGGGAGGGAAATGGCTTAAACATGAGGCCAAACCAAATTAGGTTCAAAAACATAAAATTCTCGCGAACATACTGTAACCTAAAGAGTAAGTAGTGGGTGTCAACTGGTAAGAGGGGCCATGAGTAGTAGGGGAGAATGTCTGAGTCTGTGAACAATTGAGCAGTCTGACAGCCCCAGGTCCCGGCCACTGGTTCCTTCCCTCACTGAGCTGTTGATCAAAGTGACCCATGAGGTTCCAAAAACAAGACAGAATTCTGTCAAGGCTCTTGAATGCTCTCCCCAGGCCTGAGGCAAAACCCTGTTGCTGAAGAAACACAGAATACCATCGTTCAGCATCGAGAGACTCTTCCAGGCCTGGACTGGTAACCAGCTCCCAGATGGCAGGTAGTGCAGTGCTGGAAGACACTACACAAGCTGCCAGGGGAAGCTGAACAACGACAGCTGGTGTAAACAGACCACTGGCATGAAATACAGTCTGAGGCCATGAGTAGGCTGACCACACCTCCTACTGGGAGAGAAAAGCAAACCAAGAAAGGAGCCCTTGTGCAATGGAGGAGCCTGGGCCTGGGGGAGACAATCAACAGCTATTAAATTCGGCCAAATATTCCACTCAGTGAGGGTGAACACTTGATTTGGAACAGGGATTCAGTTTGATATGCAACGGATCCCATACTCTTGGGCTCCCAAGAAAAGATGCACTATGCGAGTGACTGCCGGGGAGGCTTTTAAAAATAGTAACTAATTAATCCAGATAGTTGTATATTTGTTAACGGATACTAACCTCATTCTCCAATGGAGATTGTGTTTGTATTTTTCAGGATACAGCGAGGGAGCTGTGGCCCATATAACCCTACCAACTGATAGCAGGCAAAAAATGGAGATCCTGGCATGAGATGAGCCACAACAGTCATACGGGGGAGGATCCATATGGAACCCCACAGAGAATGATTGGATGTCCAAGGGACCCACGGCCATAGCCATTCAATCAACAAAAGATAAGCCAGTGTGACAGAAACCAGTGAATCTCGACACAAAAACCCCTAAGCTCACAACACCATAGCAGCCTCAATACCCACCACGACTCAGGGAACTGAGCGGAAGAGGGGGTGGAAAGATTGTGAGAGCCATGGTTGGGGGGAATATCAGAGACTTGGCAACCCTCAGTAACAACACACTTGGGACATGAGAGCCCGGCTGAAGAATGAGCTACCCAAGGTCCCCTACTATGAAGACTGATCCAGAAGGCCCATGGAGGAGGATATCCAGCTGACTGGGGATGGGGAAGGGGGGCAACGGGGAATTGGGGATAATAACTCATGGTTGGCCCACTAAACAATGTAACACATTATGAACAATAAAGAAAAAAAAGAATGTTAGAACTATTTTATTCTTTACTCTTATTTTTTTAGTATGTAATTTATATGTAAAGTTTGATTCTGTGGTTTTCTTAACAGATCTTTGCACCATTTCATATGGTTCACATATTTTCCTCTATAGGTACTTCTTATTTTGACTTTATATCAACTGATAATGGACAGTGTAAAAGAATTCTAATTACCATCCATTGAGTACCAAACAAAATATGATGATCTCTAAGATAAAAAATATTTTAGCATAGTTTGTTTTACCCATTAAAATAGTTTGTATTATGGTTCTTTGCATCTGATTATCAAAATATATACTGTATTTGTAAATTTAAATAGCTTTTCTGTTTTTTAAGAATTGCATTTTCAGAATAATACTTATGGTTTTAATACAAAGTGATTCTTCATATAATACACTTATGACATTCTATACAAATGATTTTTTGATTTATATTAAACACAGTGACCCCATTATATTTTATAATTAATGTTAATAAAATATATAGATCTATGTGCATATAATGTTGTTCCCACACAAAATAGTAAATAAATATAACCACATATTCATTTGAAGTTTAAAAACAGACAACATAGAAATAATGAGGGCTAAAGCATTTCTAAATCTTTCTCAGTAAGAACAACTCAGTATTGCAGCAAATCATTAGAAATGAATGTGGTTGCTTTTATCCTTGAAAACATGTCTGTGTTTGTGTGCATTTATCCTTAGATAATTTTGATATGGAGATCACATGCATATAAATCGATAATGTAATACTTTTTGGATCAAATGAGAAAATCAATTTTACTTAATTTGCCTTATTATCCTTATTAAACAGAATAAAAAAAGTAAAACAATGTTAAATTCATTGTATTAAAAATGTTTAAAAATAACTGGCTTACAAATGGTAAAAAAAAATCACACTTCTGTCTTTTCAAGAATACATGTAAACCTTATATGTTATATTCAATTTTTATCACCCAAATATTCAAAATACTAGCCTTAACACCTTTTTAGAAATTGAGATTTATGCTTGCAGAATTTATTGAAGCCATTTGGATTATTTAAATAATAATTTAAAATACCCAGTATAATATCAATGTCATTCATTCTGTTGACCTGTATTTGAAATTTGTGAATTTATTATTTCATAAATGTAAAGGAAAAGGGATAATGAGAATATGAATATTTAAAATGAATACATGATTTAAAATCTCCAATTTCCATATGTGCTAATTTTAAACTAGTATATTATTTTCTTGTTATTCAAAATGTTTATTGCAATGGAAAATAAAAATATGGGTGGAGATAAAAATTAAAACAAATATACTATTTTCAGTATTTTTTTTTAAATTTTTTTTTTGAGGTAGAATCTTGCTCTAGCAAAGGCTGACTTGGAATACACTATGTAGTCTCAGGTTGGCCTCGAACTCATAGTGATCCTCCTAAGTCTGCCTCCCAAGTGCTATTGTCATTATTTTAATCATCCTTCCAGTGATTATAATATTACAAATAAACTTTACAAAGCAATATTGTTTATATTTTATAATATTATATGCCAGTAAGTTCATATATTTAAATAGAAGAAAACTTATATTAAAAGGCTGGATGTTTAGTTGCTACTCATTTCTACTTTCTACTTATATGATTCAAGAACTAGTCATCATAAATATATGAAACAATTTAATTATATGGAAAAATTTTTAATTATCTAGAATACTTAGTAAATGTATTCATCACTCTTTTTGTAAGCAGTCAATAATTACAATATACCTAATATATGTGTTAATTTAAATTCTTGGATTGACAAAATGTGAGAATCTTGAAGGAGAGATAATTTTTTGTATAAATAGAATAATTATAGGAGAATAACTTATTTTCTATTTAGAGCCTGCTGCTATTTATATTTTAAGAGCTATGGAAAAGTTTTAGGAGAAAATGAATTTTGTAGTCTTTAAAGAAAAAATAATGATTTTTTCAGATGCTGACTTGATCAGGTTATGAATCAATAAGATGCACACTTGATCTGAGAGAAGGTTCAGAAAGGATTGATACAGGGGAGAAGACAGGTCCTTCTGATGCAGTAACTATGCATAAAGAAGCTTCCAGAAAACCCTGAACATTTTTCCTGGTGCCCATCACCTGTCTGTGCTTGCTACTTGTTCAGTTTATACAATTCTGTTTTTTGCTGCCCTTCATGGACATAAAGCCCAGTTTCACCAGCCTTCCAATGTGGTCTGAAGACCAGTGACTCTCCAGGAATCTTCCAGGCCTTTGGTGCCATATTGGGACTGCTGAGGAATCCAGCTTTTTGGACTGAGCAGCTTCCAGGTTCTCCGTCTCTCCAGCCTGTTGTCAAATATTGTCGGACTGCCCAGCACTATTCTGATTGCTTAAGCCAATAATTCCCATTTAAAATATATATTCAATCTATCATTTCTATTCCTCTGGAGAACACTGACCAGTGCAAGCGGAGACCAGTTTCTCAAATGGGAGGGTCTCTGTCTGCACCTAGGAAAATACAGAGTAGAAAGGGGAAATAAGGGCTGAAGAGATGGTTAAGTTCATAAAGGTGCTTTCTTAAAAATCCTCATGGCCTGGGTCCAATTCCCCAGCACCCATGTGTGATGGTTTTATTCCCTCATAAAATTATGTGTTCTGAATATTTGCTCACAAGCTGATGGAAATTTAGGAATTGGAACTTTGTTGGGGGTGTGTTGTTGGGGGAAGGTTAAGGTTTCAGAGCCAGCTTTCCCTCGTCAGTGTTTGTCACACTCTCCTGCTGCTAAATTCCACTTGGTGCTGGCCAGGAATTGATGTTCATCCTCTGCTCAAGTCAGTTTCTCCTGTCATCATGAAGCTTTCCCCTAAGCCAAAATTAACCCTTTCCTCCCACAAGGCTGCTTTTGTTTAAGCGCTTTGTGTCTGCAATGTGAAGATAACCACAACAAAATGAAGCCTAATGAGCATGCATCTAGAGTTTGTTTGCAGCTGCAGGAGGTCCTGGTGCACCCATCCTCACTCTTTGTTTCTGTCTCTCTCATGAATAAATAAATAAGTAAAATATTTTTAAAAGGACATAGATTATGGAGAAACTCATGTTGAAAGAGACTTTGATGCACACCCAAGGTTGAAGACACCTTGCATACTAGGGAGAGAGTCTAAAAGGAATCTTCAGATTCACAGTACTCATCTCTTTCATACAGAAGTCCCTTTGAGGGACACTTAGACCAATTGATCTCCATTTTCTCCCCTCCTCAGACCATCATGAGGAATTCCCCTTGAATGCATCAGGCTCCACTCTGGGGGATCTTTACCTATCAACAAAAATTTGGACCTAGACAAACTTAGGAAAAGGAATATCATATTTTACTGCAATATCACCTAGTGTCAACACAAACTAGGGGATGGAGAGAGATGGTCCCAAAGGGGCACTCTTAACTATAATGTCATTTTTCAATTCAATCTTTTCTGTAAGAAACAAGGAAAGTGTTCTGAAATCCCTAATTCCCAGGCCTTTATGGCTTTCTACCATGACCTGCTTTCTTCAAAGGAAATAAAAAATCACAAGAGGAAACTTTCTAGTGATGTCCAGCTACTCAATGTCCCCACTGGCGAACAGTTTTAATGACCAAGTTGGATATTATCTTACTATTTAGATATCTAGTAACCAAAATCCACCTCTCAAAAGAAATGACAGCTTTTTTGATACCCTTCAGTCTATTAAGTTAACTCCAAATCAGGTTCTAACCTTTAGTATTTGGGACTTAACAAAAACCTTTCTCTTTTTGTGGCAGAAAACCAGGAATCAACAGCAGTTATGGACCCAACAGTTAGGTCCAAAAGTGTGATCAGTGGTGTATCTGTCCAAAACATTGAACAGCACCGCTAGGAAGTGGACCAAATATCTGTGCTGCAATAGCAGCAGCACACTTTCATGATACTTTACACCAATATGTTCATTCTGAGAGAGATAGGTTTGCTTAGTGGACTATAAACTCTGATGAAACACCAAAAATAAATCTTAATATTACTGAAAGCAACTAATCTCGCTTTTGTGTTTTGAACGTAAAATGCACCCCATAGACTCGTGTTTGAGTACTTAATTCTCCCTTTGTGGTGATGTTCAGGATGACTGTGGAACTTTTAGACCAGGATTCTTGCTGGAGAAAGTGTGTCACTAAGGGCAGGCTTTCAGGTAGGGTCTTGATAGGCCTCATTTGTATTTCTTGTTACTTCCTTCCTGCTGAAGTCATGATGTGACACCAGCTTCCTGTTCCTTTAACACTTTCTCTGCCATGGTAAACTTCCTCAGGAAACTGTAAGCCAAATATAAAACCTTTCCTGCCTTAAGCTGCTAATGGTAAGACACTTTGTCCCAACAATGAAAAAGTAACTCATAAATTCCAAATAAGTAATAGTAATCTGAACATAGGGGGGTGTTTCATATGATGGCAATGAAACCACTGAAGGAAACAAATAAACAAACAAAAACAGCCAGGAAGCCAGAATAGCTGCCCTGAGACAACCTCTGTTCCTCTAGGCCAAGAACTAGAGCCAAGATATACCTCTGACAAAGAGGCTTAATGAGAAAGAAAAAGACAAAAAGAGGGTGATGATAGATACATGGAGAAAGCTGTTACTACCAAAGGCAAGACAAGGGAAAGCTACAAGAGCTTCACATAACTCCTTTCATGTAGACTAATAAGCCCCCATGGAATTTTTCACTTTTCCTGGCAACAGAAATGGAAGGCACAGAAAACAAAATGGATGTTAGGCTTGATCCCTTTTTATGACTAATAACCCATATTCCAAACCTTTTATACTCCATTCCAAGAGTACATACATATCAAGAAGCAGATTAGCAGCTGAAATTCACTCATGCCTGTCAAAAACGTATATACAAGACCCTGTTAGGACTAATAGACACATACAGGGTGGGAGAAACTTTCTCCAGCTGAGCAGGAAGAGCCCCAGAAGCAAAGAAGGTATTTTTAAAAAGAAATCTTCCTTCTCTTTGGGCTGCTTCAGCCTTTGCAAAGTGTGATGGTTAGGTTTTGTTGTCAACTTGAATCTTTTTAATTATCTTGGGTGGGTCTCTGAGGATGTTTACAGGAAGGCAGCCTCTCAGCAAGGGGCAGGATGAAAAGAAGCTCAAAGAAGCTAGAAGAAGACATCCTTTCCTGTCTGGACAGTGCAGGAAGGAAATTCCAGAGACCCAGGAAGCCATTAAGTCTGGGATAGAATTGCAAGACCCTACCCTAGGGCTATATAAAGGGGAAGAAATTCTCTTTGGCCCCCTGCCTGTTCCCTGTTCTGTGTGTGTGGTTTGGTTGATGGGTTTTTCTCTCTGCTCAGACCTGTAAAAATGGAGCAGCCTCTTTCTCTGTTATGGAACTTCCCCTTAATCTGTAGTTTCAATAAATACTTTTTTTCCCCAAATTGTACCTGGTTTGAAGGTTCATCCAGGTGGCATGTGACTGACTATAACAGAAAGTGTCATGTAACCTCCTTGTTTTAACAAATAACCCAAAGAGTGGCTAAGACATTTATACTTATACTTTGTATGCAGACATCCATCTTTTGGAAAGATCAAGATAGATGGCTAAGTAGATAAAGCACTTGTTGCACACACATGAAGACAGGAGTTTGGCTTCATATATACACCAGGCAGGCATGATGGCCCATCATTAAACCCAGTGCTTGGAAAGTGGAGACAAGGGATCTGTCAGGTGAGATGGATACATAATCAGGCTATATCAGTGGGCTCTGGGTTGAAGTGAGTGACCCTGTCACAATAAATAAAGTGGAGAGTAACCAAGGAAGGCTCTCTCCTCTCTCTCTCTCTCTCTCTCTCTCTCTCTCTCTCACACACACACACACACACACACATACACACACAAATAAATGTGTACTCATGGAAATGCACATACATACACACCCATGCATACAACACACACACACACACACACACACACACACACACACACACGGGTATTCCTCGTGCCCTGCATTGTCTACCTCATCTGATTTATTTTCTATTTGGTTTAACACAATTTTTCCAAGAGGAGGCCCAGCTCTAGACGAAGCCAAAACCACTCACTACTATGATCATCTAAAGATAATTTTCCCTACACTGACTCCTATGTGATCCTATGAGAACTACCCTGTACTTGAAAAGACTAGACCATTAGACCCATCCAAAAGAACCAAGACTCTTTCCCCTTGGTTGTTCCTTGGTACAACTTGCTACCCTTGGTAGCCCAAAAGTTAACCCTATCAGACTGAACTCAGAGATATCTGCCCACTTATTCTGGCTGGGTCATCAAAATAGTTTTTAATACTTTTCAAACAAGTTGGCCTGATAGTGACCCTCAAATGACTACATTTTAAATAGTCTACTTACAAGCGAAGGTACCCAATACCCAAGGCTTCTATTGGATTTATGGGCAAAATATTATTTAAAAATACGCACCTTTTGGAGAAGTTTCTGATCTCTCAGCTGTATAACACCAGATATTACTATTGTTTGTGAAAACATTTCCCTATATTTTCCAATATTGAAACTACCCATAAGTAAGCAGCTCCCCAGAAGTAAGCAGCTCCTTGGATCACAGTGGTAATAGCTCTAGTGCCTGCTTGAGGAAGGAGCTTGGCAGCAGGAGGAAGCTCCTTAGATATACAATGATTGTCAAGGGAGACACCCAATGCTCTCAGGAGATCATATAGGGTCCAACTCACATCCAAAATCAACTTGATTGATTTGTGAGGATAGTTCTTCAAACTGAGGAGAACCTTAGATTTACTTACTGAAAGACAGGTGGAACCTATTTATCTCTCAAGGAGAAATGATGTTTAATTTTCATAAATATTGAAAAGTCCAGCAGAATATCATAAACATCCTCCAGGGAGTAAATTCAATGTAAAACTCTTGTTTTAGCCTTTTAACTCAGGGACAAGAAAATAGGGCACTGTCAGCACTCCTTCCTTGGTGGTCCCATCCTCCCCAGGATATCCTTGCTTACTGTAATACTCAGCCACACACCACTAGGATGAATCTCCAAGCCAGTCACAGTTTTGGGAGGAAAGTATTTAATAAAGTAACAGGTCCAGGGGAAGTTTAATAATGAAGAAAAAGGGTGGCCCCCTTTCACAGATCCAAGCAGAGAGAAAAACCCTTAACCTCCAGCCAGCATACTCCAACTAGAGAAACAGCAGGAACTTCAGGCCTGAGCTCCGACTGCTCTTGGCATATAGATAGATAGATAGATAGATAGATAGATAGATAGATAGATAGATAGATAGATAGATAGAGAGAGATAGAGGGAATTTTACATCCACTTCAGAAATACCTTAGGATCCTGCCTAAGTGACACATCCTCCAGTAAGGAAGCTGGAAGAAAAAAACCTGATAAACTCTTGATTCTATTAGGAGACATCCATTCACACTACCACACTTACCTTTGTTTCTCCTCTTTGCAATAACCTCTTACAGTTTGTCTCTTCCAGAAACTAAGAAGTCCAATTACAGATGGTCCTCCAGGAACAGCTGCTATGATGATCACCTAGACAGACAAAAGGAGATTCATATTAGAATTTAGAACAGTGGGCTATTGAATTTCAAGGATGATCCTCCTCAGGTCTTGACAATTGTTACATTAAGGAAAGATTTCAAAAGACTGTCACATTTCACATCAAAATGTTCACTATTCTTTCATGGGGAAAGCTTGCTCTCACACTACCCAGCCACTAAATAAAATGACAGTGAATATTTTCTTAAGTTGTTTTCTGTTTTCTAAAATGACAGTAAGATAAGGTGGCCTGGATACATATGGAAAGTCCTATTGTCACAAGACTTGTTCCTAAGGAAAGCAAAAGAAAATCTTCTGTAGAACTCTATCAGGCTGTTCAATCTCATTTAGGCTTGGCTTCATCTTTACTAAATAACAAAATACCTCCTGTCTTTCTCATCCTGCACTCAAGACATGAGAGACTTTGTGCTTGTTCTTCCCTATCAGCTTTTTTCTTCTTATTTTCCTTCAATGCTGCGCATGATGCCCAGGGCTTTATTCATCAGAGCCAAGGACTGAGCTCCACAAACAGCATTTGTGGTTTTTGAGAAGATCAACGTCATATGTTTGATCCTGGATTTTCTCTGTTGTTGTCTAGGATTGACAGTACCTCAGCTTTCTGCATCCTTGAGGAGAAACAGAAAAATCCGGCAGGGTTTTGAAAGGTCTATCTAGTTCTCAAGTTATTTTTGGTCCATGGGAGTGGTGGTTTCAATCCAGTGTTCCACCAAAATTTATGTATTCTGAATGCTTGCTCCCCAACTGATGGCAATTTGGGAGAAAGAGCCTTACTGGAAGAAGTGTGTTGCTGAGGGTAGACAGTTTAGAAGAACTTGAATTATTAATGCATTTGTTTCTTTGTGCATATATATTATGTAATAGATATGATATAATATATGTAATATTGTATATATATACAAATATGTATAATTTGTTGTTGTTTTGTTTGCTTTGTACTAATGTACATGTGTGCGCAAGTACTTGTGTTTTGAAAAATAAGCTTAGTGGTTGTCTTAAATGGAAGTTTTCTTTATTATGTAATGCATAGGCCAATATATAAATGTTTTAAATATAAATTCAAATATTTCAGAGCCTATTCTTAAAATATGAGACAAACGTACTTCCTTAGAAAACAATGTTGTGACATGCACAATATCAAATGTGTTCATTTTCTTTAAAAAATCATCATTTTAGGGCTGGAGGGATGGCTCAGCGGGTAAGGCACTTGCCTCTAGTGCCTAAGGCTCCAGGTTCAATTCCCCAGGACCCACATAAGCCAGACCCACAAGGTGGTAGCCCTGGTGCTCTCTCTCTCTCTCTCTCTCTCTCTCTCTCTCTCTCTCTCTCTCTCTCTCTCTGCTTGAAATTGAATAAATAAAATATTTTTAAAAATCATCATTTTAAATTTTAAATGAATTGTCAATATTGGCTCATCAGGGCATTCAGAGGACAATTAGATAGATTGTTCTCTAGAACTTTGAGTTTTCTCATACATTTTGTTTTAACCCTTGATGGATGTACAGAATGGTGAGCTTTGTTCCTGCATCAGCACTTATCAACCTTTTATTGTCACTGCCTTCAGATGCAACAATTTCCTATTTCAGGGAAGTGTTACAGGGATGAACCAAACTTATATCCAGAAAGCCCCTTTCACTTGCTGCAAAGCTGAAGTGAACAAAGTTTACACTATTGTAACATTTCAAATTCTTATTGAATATTCCAAACCCTGGCCCAAACTTTGAAATCCCAAGCAATCTGGGTCAAAGTCCTACAGCAGTCTCCGTGACATTTCTGCTTATATCAACATTTTTAATTTCCAAATTTACTAGTAGGCTCCCTCCATTATATATATATATATATATATATATATATATATATATATATATATATATATATAAATTCTCTTCCTTGGTTTTTACACATGGATAAATTTTAATATAATCTATCTACAAGGTTGTCACACTTCCTGTGAGAACTCCTTTGATTCTTCAGCCAGGCTGTCAGCAGTCAGCAGGAGATTCCTAACTGCTCCTGTTGGCTACAATCTTTAAAAAAAAAATCTCACTTGAGTGTAAAGTTCTATTTTAACTTTCCACTGTCATTCTTCATGAAAGTTTAAATGAATTATTGACACTTTCCACAATCATTTAAAATATCTGCACCATCCACAGTTCTTTATATTTTGCATGAGGTGATTTCAAACATCCTAAGGGTATATAATTCCACAGATTATTCTGACCAGTGTGAACTTTCCCTGACAACCTATTAATCTCTGAAATATTTGGCCCAATCCTATGATATCCTGTCATAGAAGAAGTGGTATCCATTGCTTCCGAATTCATCTGGGCAGAAATAGTACATCGTAATAGAAACTCATCATATTTCCACACTTGTAATCTCCATAATAAAGTGTATCTTCATATTCCATTTGGTTGTCCCAATTAACATGTGAACAATGTGAGTGTGAGCCATCACTCATCAACTTGATTATGAATAAATGCACCTGTGTTAACAATATAATACTTACACATGGGCTGGAGAGATGGCTTAGCGGTTAAGGCACTTGCTTCCAGTGCCTAAGGCCCCCGGTTCAATTCCCCAGGTCCCACATGGGCCAGACCCACAGGGTGGTGGCCCTGGTTCTCTCTCTCTCTCTCTCTCTCTCTCTCTCTCTCTCTCTCTCTCTCTCTCTCTCTCTCTCTCTCTCTCCCTCTCTCTCTGATTGAAAATGAATAAATAAAATATATTTATAAAAAATACTTACACATAACAAACCTTTTCCAGCTTCTTCACTAAAAAATATTTTGACAATGACACGAGTAGGGACAAGTTGAATTGTGTGATATAATTAAGAGTAATCATTGATAATAATTTGAAACATATACATTGATATTAATTAGAGACATATACATAGGAATATGTATCATCTCATTGATAGTAATTCAAAACATATACATCAGTATTTCATTGGACTAATTTGTTTAGTAAGACTGTCATCATCTACATGGAAAAAATGAATAGATGACTTTATAGAATGACAATTTAGATGTGTAGAAAAAGAACATTTCAATTTTCTGACTTCTCCAAATCCAGAGTGGAGGACAGTTGGCTCAGAAACAGCACTATTTAGAGAGGAGGTAAAGTAAAAATTTGAGTCAATAAGTTTGTTGCATTTTAGTTATAAATGGCTTAACAAATACCCAGTTTATAAGGTTGATCTACAGTATATATAAATTAATAAGGATATTTTGAACTTAATTTCTAAATCTATAAGAATAAGAAAGGTTGTTTCATTAGATCTCAGAATAGCTCTTAAAGCAGTGAATAATTCTGTATTTCTTACAGGCCAAGTAGACTACTCCTAATCATACCTACATTAAAACTTACTCAAGATTTTTTTTCTTTTCATGTTTTTTTTGTTCTTATTTCACTATTGATTAAACAGAGCATGGGTGCTATAGACAGTTCCAACATTGCTGGGATGAATTTACAAACCAGTTTGCAGGAGGAAAGGATTTTTTTTAACTTACAGATCCAGGAGAAGTTCCATTGATGGCAGAAGAAGCTGGCCTCCTTTAATAAATCGAAGTAGAGAGAGACAACAACAGACAGCCAGCACCAAAAGGAAGCATAAAACCAGGCAACAAAACACAGGGACTCAAGTAGAACTCAAACTGTTCTGCATCCCTTTAGGCTGAAAATCCCACCAGGTCCCAAACACCTCTTCCAGCCAGGCTTGAAGCTTATAAATGGAAATCCAAGTTACAAGCTTTAAAGTCTATTGGGAGACAAACATGTAAACTAACACAATGAGTAATGCAACTTAGTGCTAGGCTAATATAAGCTTTGTTGATTCTTGGATTTCTTTTTTAGAATGATTTTTTAAGGAGCAATATGCTTAAAATGCGCTGATGTAAGCATTCCCTGATGTGGAATGTAAAATCTACTGAAAAAATTACCTGTCTGCAAAGAAGGGAAGCTAAACAAGGGCTGGATGGATTGAAGTAGAAACTTACAATCATATTTATGAATTTTAAAAACTATTTTATTTAGTCATTTTCAAGGAGACAGAGAGAGAAAGAGAGAGAGAGAGAGAGAGAGAGAGAGAGAGAGAGAGAGAGAGAGAGAGAAAGGAAATGGATGCACCAGCACATCCTGACACTGCAAAAAATAAACTCTGGACAGTTGTATTACTTTGTGCATATAGCTTTAAGTGGATACTGGAGAATCAGTCCTGGACCAGCAGGCTTTGCAACCAAGCACCTTTAATCAATGAGACTTCTCCCCAGCCTATTTCCATCTTTTGGTTATTGTGAATGATGTGGTAATAAATGTGTAGATGTAGAGTTTTCATGGATAAATTGAATCTCTTGTAGACAATACATAGGCTCTTATTTTTTATCAATTTAGTCATTACATTAAAAAATTTAATCCATGTACATTTAAGGTAACCACATTGTTTTTGTCTATATTTATAAATATACACTAAATACTGCCACTTTCTACTGTTTTTTAATAACTTTTTCTCTTTTCTACATGTTTTTCTTTTGTAAGTAAGTAATTTCCCTCTACTAGCATGCTTTGATTACTTTCTTTATGTACTTTAAATATAGGATTTTGCTCAGTGATTGCCTTAAAGGGGTGCTAAGTACATTCAGATATCTAGACTACACTTAAATTAATGGTAAACTAATTTTAATTCCATAAATAGCTATAATTTATTCTACCCCATGTTCTTCAGTGAAAATTTTTTATATCATAATTTATAGCTGATTGCATTATGAATTGATTGCTTAACAAATCTTTAGTGCTATTGATATTACCTGCTTTATATTTCAAATTTCATAATAAAGATACAAAAATTTTATACAATTATTAAATTATCAGAGGATTTGAATTTGAGCATTTACTTAATTTTACCATTGAATTCTATTCATTGATAGGGTTTTGTGGATTCACTGAAATAATTTTCTGTAATAATTACCTCTGTCACAGGTCTCTTGTTTTTGAACTTGTTCAATATTTCCTGAGCTGAGGAAATCTTTATCTTTCTTCCTGAAGGACAGCTTTACATAGTTTTGCAAACTGGGTTGGCTGATTTTTTTTCTTTTATTTCATTGCTTTGAATTATTTTTTTCACTGTCTTCTGGCCTATAACATTCCTATCTGAAAATTCTCTTGCTAGCTTTATTGAAATTTCATATATCTTATTGGTTTCCTTTCTCTTGCTTTTAGGATCCTCCATTCTTCCTTGATTTTCCTAGTTTTTTTTTTTTCGGTTTTTTTAATGACATGTTGCAGTGTTCTTTTATACAGTTTGTTCTATTAGAGATTTGCCTACTTTTATCTGGATCTTCATTACTTTATACAAATTTGGAAATTCCTCTGGTATTGTTTCTTTAAATATGATTTTATTCTTTTGTGTTCCTTCCTCGTTCACAACTCCTACTACCTATGTGGTGGTTTGAGTTTGGAATGTCCCCCACAGCTTTGTTGTGTGTTTTGAATATTTGGTCCCCAACTTCAGGCAATCTCAGAAGTGGAGATTTTTGGAGGAGGTGTGTCATTGAGGCTGAATTTGAGTTTTATTAGTTCTGCCTACTGGGTGTTCAGAGCTAGCTCACTTGGACTCTTCCCTTCCCCTGCTGCTGTGACAAGATGTGACACCGTGTCATGCATTTCCCACTTGGTGAAACTTCCCCTTGAGGCTCTCAACTGAAATGAACTCTCATCCCATCAGCTGATTTTAGTAGTGTTTTGTCCCAGGAATGATAAGGTAACTTCCACAACCAGATATTTGTTGCTTGATACTATTCCTCAGTTCTTATTAATGTTCCATTCCTCTGCAGTATGATCTCTTTATCTCTGAAGATATGTATAAATAACCTCTCTTTGAGTGCATGTGCTTCCTACTGTTTATCAATTCTGTTGTTAAAGTACACCAGGACTTTATTTTCATCTTATTCATTGTACATTTCACTTCAATATTTACTTGATTTTTTTAAAAGCAATTTCAATCTTTCCACAGGGTTTTACACAGTGTTGGGTATTTTGGGGATCTTGTATCCATAGCAACCAACTTGGAGGCTGGGATAGCAGTTGCAGAAACTAGAAATATGGCATCCATCCCTTTGATGGATCACGTCTGAAGCCTGTTACCATGTGGTCAAGCCCAATTCTTGGGTGGCTAGATGCTTGAACTACCGAGACTGGCAAAGCTGGAGCCTTCTGAGTGTGCCGTAGCACCACAGATAGTCTGGGCCTGGGCACACTGATCAGTTCTAATGGTAGTGTGGCTTGGAAAGTGAGTCTGCTGGGTAGGCAGCTTGTCAGAGTCATGGACTTGGAGAGTTTAGCACAATGGATTTATTACCCAGTCTGTGTGTTCTCAGGGGCCATGGAAAACCACGCAATACTGGGTTATACTGGGGCAGGTTTCAGTGAGGAGTTCCCCAACCTTCTCCCAAGCAGTTCAGACTGCACTCCACAATATGCTGTCAGGGCTGATGGATAATGTAAAAATAAACGTCTCATATTTATCGACCCATTTGGTCTTATACCTTCACTACAGCAATGTGCTTGAATCTCTCATCTGAATTTTTTTTTATCTCATCTGAATTCTTTAGCTCTTGTGAAGGTGTTTTAATGATTGCATAGTTATCTGAATTGATGTTTCTGCCAAGGAATGAGTCCTGAGAATATTATTCTATCTTGATGGTGTCTCTCCCTACAACCTATAGAAATTTTTTAAGATATGGAGTAATAACTTCAAATTATATTTAAAATTTTAAAATTTATAAGTATACCTGAGTTTAGGCAATTCTAAAGAGTAAAATTATGAGCACTTAGGCTCTATAACTAAAAAGTAAAGCTTAAAATCAGGTTTTATCCACTAACACCAAAATGTATATTAATACAATTAACATATAATTTATGTGATATATTAATATATTAATATCAGGATATATGCATATTAAATCTCTCTCGCATCCAAAATAAAGCTTTGTAATGCTTTATGTACATTGTTATAAACACAGAATAAGAACATTTTAACATTGATATATAAATTTTAAAGTGATCTTAAATATATGTACAAAAATCAATGTATATTATACTAGTATAATGAAAATACAGAATTATATTTTAATAACAAGTAAAAATATGTTATGATTTTATCTTCTATATCACAAATTTTAAGAAAATTTATTGGGAAAACTATTCATAGTGACCATATATAATTTTATCTATAAAGAAGTATACCATATATAACAAAAATAAAATATGAAATATCACAACAGAAAGATGGCCAAACATATAAGTTATGTCACCATAAATTGATTCATTTCAATTTGGCACACAAACATGTATTAACTCAGTGTCTATAAGAGACAGACCAAATTCAAAATAAAGTGAGGCAGGTTAAATTTTAAGGAATGAAGGCTCCACAAGAAAAAAGAGACAGAGCCAAAGCCCTAAAATGTGGTGATCCCGATTCTGGAAAGGAGATACTTTCAATACAAAAAGATATGCTGAGAACATACAAATTGCTTTTACATACCAAATAACACAGCCTAAAGCTCCACAGAACAAACACCACTGATCATCAGGGAAATATAAAAGAAACACAAGAATAATAGGAATATTTAATATAGGATTTTGTATAATCCATTTCTGTCATTTGAATGCTATACTCTGATAATATTTTTGCAGTACAAGTGCTAATTTTTATAAAATTGATCAAATATTTGATAACAAAGAAACACATTTTCTTTGAATGAAATCAAGGCATTAAAGCCGCTCAGTTAGCAATACCATAAACAAAGAAGCAACTAAAAGAAACAAAATTTAGAAAGTCTATTTCCTAATGCTGTCTCTAGAAACAGAAACGATAGAAGAAATGTGCACATGAATACACATATGCACACACATGCCATGTCTTTAGCTGACTAAAATTTAAATTCATGTCACAAACCATAAAAGGTGACATCACAAAAGAGACCAAGAAAATTTATTTGCCCATGCGTTCAAGAAACCACTTATTTTTTTTTTGCTTGAGAAATAAATACATAGCAAATGCTTCATCTTTTTTTATCCTAACACTATTGTGTCCAAATATGTACCATCCACCTTTATTTAAACAGATTATATACAAGAAAGTGGTTTTGTTTATCTGAAAATACCCGGGACAAATATAGTTTCCTACTTCTGCTAAAGTCTGAATCTCTGGCAAACAGCTTGCTCGTTTCCTGAGAGCAAGTTGCAGTAACGGATATCACTGGAGTGATTCTGACATTCGGATGATAAGATTTTCATTAAAATATATTTACAGAAACTCTGTGTAGCTAGTATATAGCTCTTCACAGCCTTTATCAATTTCAGACACATTTGGTTTTCTCATGCATAAAACTCACAGAAATTTTTGCCAAGAAAAGAAATTCTAAATTGAAGAGAAAATAAAGAATACTATAAATGATCAGTTCCCTCCTTAGAGCTCTGATAAAGCAAAGAATCAAAGACAACATAATAATTCTCCTTCTATTAATGTATGTTTATTTTACATAAACTATCATATGCAAATACACGCTATTAGTATCATCTTGATAACAGTGTTTTTGTAGGCATTCTCTCCTTGGTGTTCCATAATTCTATTCTGTAAGTCCCTAGGAACTAAATATAAAAAGAATTTCTTTCTCTGGAGTGCATTATATCTTCATTTGTGAGAGTGATAAGACACACAGAATACATTTTCTATGCTAGAGTGTTCTTTAATCAATTTAGTTTCATAAAATATGGCATTACTTAGGGAATCAAACTCAAGCTAATGTACAAAGTTTATATCTTTAACTCAAGTTGGATGAATTAAGTTGCCATGCATTAACTTTGGATAAGTTTGGCTTTCAAGTTAAAATGTAAATGAACTTGTAGAGTATTGGGTTTTGATTTTTTTTTTTTAGCTTCATGCATTTCAGTAAGTGCTCCACAAAATGAACTCTATGTTAGCCCTCTTTTTACTTTAAGTTTTGGGTCAAAGTCTCACTAAATTGTCCAATCTGCCAGGGTTCTCTAAAGGAAAAAATCAGAAGGAATCAAGAAACAAGATTTATTGGATTTGTTTAAGGTAGTCCAACAGAAGCTTGAGAATCCAGGAAGCTGGTTGCTGCTCAGTCCCCATGACTTTATGCCTCAGTGGTCCCAACGTGGCACTGAAGGCCGGAGGGTTCTGGAAGAACTGCTGGTTCAAATTGGAAGGCTGATGAAAGTTGGCTCCAATGTTCATGAAATAGAAGAGGAAGGAGGCACATAGGCTTGAACAGTGGAGGGGAGAGGCATACAGGCAGGTGAAAGGGACTCCTCAGCCAGGTGCTCTCTCAGAGCTTCCTTAGATATAGTCCACTGGGAGGGCCACCCACTCTGGAGGAAAGATCATTCTGGAGGAAGGATTTCCTCCTTCATGTCATCCTTCCTGGCAGCCATCACAGAGAGGCAAACAAGAGGAATGTCTCCATTCCTAATTCAGCTGAAAACAGTATTTAGCCATCACAAGCTGCCCTTGAACTCACTTTGTAACTCAAACTGACACCAAATATGTCATCCTCCTGCCTCAGTTTTCCCTATAGCTGGGATTATAGACCTGAACTAACATGCACATTTTATGTTTTGAAAAACAAATTAGCCATTGCTGGTTTGGAAGAGAGTCATAGTTCTATATTTAATTTACAAAAATATGTGTTTTAAAAATATTTTTGAAATACATCATCCTTGGAAAATTCCCCGGATGTTTGTATTGGTTTTGTAAGCATGTGTTTATGGACAGTCAAATACTGCTCATCAATGTTGTCTTATGCTTGGCAAACATTTGAATTTAGATGGAAAAATTGGACTGCTTTTTAAAACTGTATTTTCTGATGAAAGAATAATTTTAAAATTGTTAAAATATATTTCCCTGAATATCAAGGCTCCAAGTTTAATGTTTGGGAATAAAAATCAATGTTATAAAATGTGGAAGCAGAGTATGGAAGCACTGAGAGCCATCCCTTAGATCATACCCTACAGATAAATCTATTCCATGCTCTGCACAGCACTCACTGACTTCCCTACTTTCATAAATGTGAAAGGAACAAGGGAGACACTATAGTGTCTGATGCAGCCCAATCACAGAAGATGGAGAAGAAAATTATGTGTGATTCTCTCCTTCCTAACTCCAAACAGCTTCCTTAGGAAATGAAGTCCAGACCTTGGGCTTGAAATACCAGGCCTGCAGCAGGAAAATCTAGTGCTGAGAATACCCTAGACAAATAGCTGCAGAGTGAGCCAGTGAGGCATGACAGATAGCTAAAAACATTGTCTTAGAATTGGGTGCCAAGAAAAATAATTAATTAATTAAAAAAAGAATTGGGTGCTGAGCTGCCCTGGGAGATTCAGGTTCACACGCACATGCACATGTACACACTTGTGTGCGTGCACGTGCACACACACACACACACACACACACACACACACACACACAGACCCCGTAGACCAGTAGACCATTTGGTATCAGCCAGACCGTCTGTGTGCTGATGGAACAGACATCACAAGCGAGCACTGGGTTTAGCCTGACCCAACCCCTTTCCCCAAGTCTACACAGGCTCCTGCAGCTGTTTTTGTCTAAAATCAGAGCACTCAAATAAGTAAACTGAAAATTATTGTACCTACAGGGGAGAGACAGACTATAAATACAAAATTTAAGAGATGTCATCATGCCACTTTCATCAAGGGACAGACTATTGAGAAGGAAATTTAAAGAAGCAGAGGAATTAACTCATGCCTTGACCAAATACCTAAGAGAGTCCAGAACATAACATTCACCACAGCTGATGCAGATTCTTCCCAACAGCCCATGGGGCATTCTATATGGAAGATTATTTGATGGTCAGCAAAACAGAACTCGTCCAGTTTAAAGTCAACATCATATGGCATATCTTTTCAACCACTGCCCAATAAAATTAAAACAATAGCAGCAGAGGGAACAATGTCCTATAGAAAGTAACAAAATGTGTGAAGGTAAACAATACACCCTCGAACAGCCAAAAAAAAAAAAAAATCAAGAAGAAATAAAAGGATAAAAATCAAAATGTTCTTTAAGCAAGTGGAAACACAACACATTCCAGCTTCTGAGATACAGCAAAAGCACAGCTAAGAGATGTTTATGATGACTAAAGCTTATGCCAATAAAACAGAAAATTTTCAAATGCACTACATAGTGCTGCAACTCAAGGAACTGAGCCAAGGTTAGTAGAAGGAAGGAAAGAAAGAGGATCAGAGAAGAAATGAGTCAAATGAAACATGAATACGTAAAAATTAAATAGCCTGTTCTGAAAAGAGATAAGCATTCTATTGAATGGTGTAATTAGAGAGGGAAAATAAGAGATTCAACTAATCAGAATCTAAAATGAATTCTTTTTTTTCCTTAAATATATATTTATTGTCCATAACGAGTTACATTATTCAGTGGGCAAACAGTGAGTTGTTATCCCCAATTCCCCAATGCCCACCTCCCCATCCACAATCAAATGGATATCCTCCTCCGTGGGCCTTCTGGATCAGTCCCTGTGGCAGGGGACCCTGGATAGCTTAGTACTTAGCCCGGTCCTCATGGCCCAAGTGTGTTGATAATGAAGGGTGCCATGCCTGTGGATAGTCTCCCCCACCACGGCTCTTACAATCTTTCCTCCCCCTCTTCCACATAGTTCCCTGAGTCGTGGTGGATGTGTATTAAGGCTGCTTTAATGTTGTGAGCTTAGGGGGTTTGTGTCGAGATTTGTTGGTTTCTGTCTCACTGGCTTATCCTGTATTGATTGAATGGCTGTGGCTGTGGATCACTTGTTCATCCCGTCATTCTCTGCAGGGTTCCATATGGATCCTCCATGGTATGACTGTGGTGGCTCCCCTCTTGCCAGAATCTCAGCTATCGGCCTACAGTCGGTTGGTAGGGTTAGATGGGCCCCAGCTGTCTCGCTGCATCCTGAAAAATACAAGCACAATCTCCATCGGAGAGTGTGATCAGTGTAGGTTAACAAATATACACATTTCTGGATTACCTAGATTCTATTTTTAGTAGCCTCCCCATCAATCGCTCCCACAGTGCATCTTGTCTCAGGAGCCCAAGAGTACGGGATCCGATAATGATCACACTGAATCCCAAGTTCCAGACAAGGGATCCCCCTCACTAAGTGGAAAATTAGCTGAATTACAACGCTGTTGATTGTCTCCCCCAGGCCCAGGCTCCTCCATTGCACAAGTGCTCCTTTCTTGGTTTGCTGTTCTCTCCCAGTAGGGGGTGTGGTCAGCCTACTCATGACCTCAGATTGTTTTTCGTGTCAGTGGTCTCTGTTTACTCCAGCTGTTATTGATCATTTTCCCTTGACAGCCTGTGCAGTGCCTTCTAGCACTACAATAACTGCCTTCTGGAGGCTGGATACCATTCCGGATGTTGAAGGGCCTCTCGACGCTGGTCGATGGCATTCTGTGGTTTCTTCAGCAACAGAGTTTTGCCTCATACCTAGGGAGGGCACCCAAGAGCTTTGACAGAATTCTGTCATTTTGTTGGAATCTCATGAGTCACTTTGGTCAACAGCTAAGTGAGGGAAGGAACCAATGGATGGAACCAGGGGTTGTCCGGCTGCGCTAATTATTCACAGGCTTAGACTGTCTCCCCTACCATTCATGGCCCCTCTTAAAAGATAACGCTCACTACTTACTCAATAGGTTACAATATGATCGTGAGGATTTGTTTTGAAACCTAATATGGTTTATGCTCAAGTTTAAGCCATTCCCCTCCTCCCATCCCTTACCCATCATTCATAATCTCTCACTTCTTAGTATTAGTCTGCATAAAGAACACGGTTATCCTGGTTAACATATGAGGGAGAATATATGGCGTTCGATTCTCTTTCCTTTTGAGTGTTCACTTAGTAAGATCTGCTTGAAGTCAGACCACTTTTTCCTACATTTCGATATATCATTTTTCCTTTCAGCTGAGTAAAATTCCATCGTGTAAATATACCACTATTTATCTGTCCATTCCTCCATGGATGGGCATTTGGGTTGATTCCAATTCTGGGCTATTATGAATTGAGCTGCTATAAATATAGTTGTACAAATGTTTCTGTGTCGAGATGTGATACCTTGTTGGTAGATGCCTAGTAGAGGGATAGCTGAGTCCATTGGTAGTTCTATGTCCATTCTGTCTAGGAGTCTCCACACTGCTTTCCATAATGGTTACACAAGTTTGCAATCCCACCAGCAGTGAAGGAGGGTTCCTTTTTAACCGCATCTGTGCCAGCAAGGATTGTTGTTGGTTTTCTTTATTATTGCCATTCTGACCGGGGTAAGTTGGTACTTCATTGTGGTTTTGATTTGCGTTTCCCTGATGCTTAGGGATGCTGAGCACTTTCTCAGGTGAGAAAAGGCCATTTGTGTTTCCTCCTCTGTGAATTCTCGGTGGAGATCAGTGCCCCATTTTGTGAGGGGGCAATTTGGGTTTTTGCTATTAATTTTTTTGAGTTCTCTGTAGATTCTGGAAATCAGGCCTCTGTCTGTGTTGTAGCTGGCGAAAATCATCTCCCAATTTGAAGGGGGTCTCTTGACTTTGAAAAGGGTGTTTTTGTCTGTACAGAAGCTTTTGAGCCTGATCAGGTCCCATTGGTTAAGTGACTGTTGCACTTCCTGGGCTACTAGAGATTTGCTCAGGAAGTTGTTCCCAACTCCTATCTCATGTAGGGTTCCTCCAACTTTTTCTTCCAGGGTGTTCAGGGTTACAGGCTTGATATTGATGTCTTTGATCCATTTGGATTTGATCTGCGTGCATGGTAAGAGGAGTGGGTCTATTTTCATTTTTTCACATGTGTTTATCCAGTTTGTCCAACACCATTTGTTGAAGATGCTATCTTTGGCCCAGCATACATTGTTGGCACCCTTGTCGAAGACTAAGAAGCTGAAGTTATTTGCATTAAAGGCTGGGTCTTCCAGTCTATTCCACTGGTCAGACTGTCTGTTTTTCTGCCAATACCATGCTGTTTTAGTTATTATGGCTTTCTAGTATGTTTTAAAGTCAGGTATGGTGATACCTTCTGCGTAATTTTTCCTGCTCAGAATACTTTTAGCTATTCGAGGTCTCTTACCCTTCCAGATAAATTTTGAGATTATTTTTCAATGTCTGTGAAGAAGGAGGTAGGGATTTTTATTGGCATTGTGTTGAATCTGTAGATTGCTTTAGGCAGGATTGCCATTTTTACTATATTGATTCTCCCTAACCATGAGCATGGAATGTCTTTCCATCTCGTCACATCCTCCTTTATTTCCCTTTTTAGTGTTTCAATATTTTCCTTATATAACTCTTTCACTACCTTGGTTAGTGATATTTCCAAGTATTTAATTTTATTTGAGGATATAGAGAATGAGACACTTTCTATGATGTCTTTTTCCGAATGCATGTCTTCTGTATATAGAAAGGCTACTGATTTTTGTGTGTTAATTTTTTATCCTGCCACTCTGCTGAAGGCATTGATCACCTTCAGGAGATTACTAATACTGTTCTTTTTATCTGATATATATAAGATCATGTCATCTGCAATGAGGCATAGTTTGACTTTTTTCTCTCTGATTTGTATCCCTTTTATGCTGTTCTCTTGTGTTATTGCTTGAGCTAGAACATCAAGCACTATGTTAAATAGCAGTGGTGAGAGTGGACATCCCTGTCTTGTTCCTGAGTTGAGAGGGAACTCCTTGAGTCATTCCCCATTAAGGATGATTTGTGCTTTAGGAGATCTGTATATTGACTTTATCTTGTTGAGGTATAGGCCGTCTATACCTATTCTTTCCAGGGTTTTGAACATGAAGTGGTGTTGAATTTTTTCAAAAGCCTTCTTGGCATCAATTGAGATGACCATGTGGTTTTTCTTGTTGAGTTTGTTAATGTGGTGAATTATATTTATTGATTTGCGAATGTTGAACCATCCCTGCATCCCTGGGATGAAGCCAACTTGGTCAGGGTGAATTATAGACTTGATATGGGTTTGTATTCGGTTTGATAGGACTTTGTTTAGGATTTTTGCATCCAAGTTCATCAGGGATATGGGCCTGTAGTTTTCTTTCTTTGTTACATCCTTGCCTGGTTTGGGAATTAGGGCAAGGGTAGCTTCATAGAAGGAGTTTGGGAGCCTACCCTCTTTTTCTATGTCCCTCACAAGCTTCAAAAAGAGAGGTTTCAGTTCTATGATGAAGGTTTGGTAGAATTCAGCCGAGAAACCATCTGGACCTGGGCTTTTCTGTTTCGGAAGGTTCTTGATTACCGATTCAATCTCTGTGATTGTTATCTGATTGTTTAGGGTCTTTATGTGCTCTGGTCTGAGCTTTGGAATTTGGTAGGTATCCAGGTATTTATCCATTTCTTCCAGGTTCTCTAATTTTGTAGAGTAGAGGTTTTGGAAGTATGACCTAATGATACATCCAATCTCTTCAGGAACTTGTGATCTCACCCTTTTCATTTTTTATTTTGTTAATTTGGGCCTTCTCAGTTTTTTGTTTGATTAGGTTGGCCACGGGTTTGTCAATCTTATTGACTTTTTCAAAGAACCAACTCTTTGATTTGTCTATTTTTTTGACCGTTTCCTTCGTTTCCAAGTCATTAATCTCAGCTCTGATCTTAATTATTTCCTTGTGTCTCGAGTTCCTAGGGTTGGATTTTTACGTCTGTTCTAAAAAACTTAGGTATGAGGATAGTTGGTTGATTTGAGACCTCTATGTCTTCGTTATGAAGGCATTTAGAGCAATGAATTTCCCCCTTAGAACTGCCTTCATTGTGTCCCACAAGTACTGAAAGGGTATATCCTCATTATCATTCGTTTCTAGGAAGTTCTGGATATCCTGTCTGATTTCTTGTTTGACCCATTAATTGTTCAGGAGCAAGTTGTTCAGTCACCAGTATCTGTTGAATTTTTTGGATCCTCTCCCATTGTTAATTTCTAGCTTTAATGTGTTGTGGTCTGATATGATTCAGGGGATTACATTGATCTTTCTGAATTTGCTAAGGGATGATTTATGACCTAGAATATGGTCAATTTTGGAAAAAGTTCCATGCACCGCTGAGAAGAAAGTGTAATCTGTGTCCTTGGGGTGAAATGTTCTGTAGATGTCTGTTATCCCTAGTTTGTCAATGGTGCCATTTAACAGCTTGATTTTCCTGCTTGTCTGTTGTTTGTACGATCTGTCTAGGGATGACAGTGGAGTGTTAAAGTCACCTACTATGATGTTGTTGGTATCTATATCTGCTTTGCTGTTGAGTAATATATGCCTAATGAACTGAGGGGGCTCTTGCATTTGGTGCATACATATTTAGTATAGTGATGTCTTTTTGCTGTATTGTTCCCTTGACGAGTAGGAAGTGGCCATCATCCTCCTTTTTTATAGCTGTTGGCTTCAAGTCTATTTTGTCAGATATTAGAGTAGTCACACCTACTTTTTTATTTTTCCCACATGCCTGGAAGATTGTTTTCCACTCTTTTATTCTCAGTAGGTTAGTCTTTAGCGATAAGGTGTGTTTCTTGTAGGCAACAGATTGAAGGGTACATTTTCCTGATCCATCCTGCTATCCTATGTCTTTTTATAGGAGAGTTGAGTCCATTTACATTCAAAGTTATAACTGTGAGGTTTGCCATGTTGCAGAGAATATGGAGGTTGGTATCTAAGCTGTTGCTACTCTTTTGTGTTACTTTGTTTCTTCTCTGTTCCTTTCCTGGGGTCAGTTGTTTGTTTCCTCTGCAAGGGATATCTCATGAAGTATCTTTTGCAGGATTGGCTTTGTGCTCAAGTAATTGTAAAGCTGATTAGTTTCGTGGAAAACTTTAATTTCTCCATCAATTATGATAGATAACTTTGCTGGGTAGAGTAGTCTAGGTTGGAATCCATTCTATTTTAGGCCTAGAATCGCTTTGTTCTAAGCTTTCCTGGCTTTTTAAGTTTCTATGGAGAAGTTTGACGTGATTCTAATGGGTTTTCCTTTATACGTGAGTTTCCTTTCTCTCATTGCTCTAAGGACTCTCTCTTTATCCTCAATGTTTGGCATTGTAACTAAGATATGTCTTGGGGTGTTCCTCCTTTGATCCAATTTGTTTGGGGTCCTCCGTATCACTTTTGGTTGTACAGGACTTTCTCTTGCCAAGTATGGAAAGTTTTTTTGAATAATTCTGTTGAAAATATTTTCTATGCCCCTCGTTTGGTTTTGTTCTCCTTCCAGGATCCCCATGATCCTGAGATTAGGTCATTTTATGGTATCCCACATTTCTCTTGTGTCTTGTTCACTTGCTCTTTTGAATTTTGTCAAGGTTCTGATTTCTCTTGAATTCTCCTCTGTTCTGTCTTCCATTACTGAGGTTCTGTTTTCCCAGTGATTGATCCTGTTGGTAAGAGATTCTAGGGATGTTCTTATTATTTCAATGTGGTTTTTGCTTTCTGCAACATCTTTCTGGGTTGCTTCTATCATCCTGTTGAGATGTGATTTCATTTCAAGGTTTCATTACTTCTTTCTGACAGTCATTCTTATATTTGTAGATGTCTTTTGTTAATTTGGAAAGCTGGTTTTTGATACCTTCAGTTTGTTGGCTTTTCTTTAGTTCTGATATGTCTCTCCTGGCATCCATTTGGTTCTCCTCTAATATATTAAGCCTGGTGGCAAATCCAATGAGCTGACTTTGCACCCATTCATTATGTTGGTCCATCTTTTCTTGCATGACTAACAATAGGTTCTCCTTACTATCTGTGCCAGTATGATCGGGGTTTAGTGTCGTGTCATCCTGGTCCTGCTTCTGCTCTCTCTCTTTAGCGGTATTGTTGTCATTTGGTGCAGTTTCCTCAGCTGGTGTAATATTCTTGCATTGAGGTTTGCCCGTTTCGATTCCACTTGAGGTGGTTGGCAGAATGCCTTTGAGATGTCTGTAGGTGTCGGTGGGTGTGGGGGATGGCAGAGTGCAGTGGGCAGTGGGGCGGTTTAAATTGTCGGGGCTGTGGGGGTTGGTGTTTTGGGGGAGGGATAGCGTACCCCCAGATGTTGTGCGTACGAGGGGTGCAGCACCAGATTTGGCAGGCCAGAGGAACAGGCCCACAGAGGTCTGCAGTCCCAGAGGATGGGGTCAGCAGGGGGAGGGGTGGGGTATGAGTCTGCTGAGATCCTTGGATCTAGTGTTGCTGGGATCTCTTGGTGCAGATAGAGGGGCTGATGGGTTCCTCAGGTTCAGAAAAGGAGTGGAGACATGCTGGAGGCTGGGGGTCAGGGGGAGGGGCTGTGAAGGAGGCCCTGGTTGAACGTGTGAAAGAGCATAAGAAAAAAAAATCAAGAAAGCCATGTAATGGGGAGGGGCGGAGCAGACACGCTGGAGGCTGGAGGGCGGGTGAGGGCCTTCGAAGGAGGCCCTGGTTGAGTGGTGAAAAAAAAAAACAAGAAAGCAGAGTAGGGAGGGGAGGGGTGGAGCAGGAGAGTCAGGGGGAGGGGCTACAAAGGAGCCCTGGTGGAACTGGTGAAATAGTAAGGAAATAAACAAGAAACTGCATAGCAAGGGGGAGGAGCGGAGC
>PVHP010022639.1:0-28198 GCA_004024765.1 Zapus hudsonius
AAAATTCTTAATAATTTTTGAACAAGAGGTCCTACAATTTCATTTTGCACTGGACTGCAAATTATATAGCCAGTCCTGCTCACCAAACATGCAATCTACATAAAAACAGCCTGCGAAACCTCACAGTATATCTATTTATACTGTAGCTGCTACAGTCAAGGACACTTCAAATGAATGTCAGGATTCCATCATGTAGGAATTTCCATCAGCCATCTCTGAAGTCCTCTTTCCTGAACCCCAAACACACGCTCAAAGTGAAAGCAGTGGATTTGGTATTCATATAATAAAAAAATATATTTTAGGGCTGAAGAGATGGCTTAGCGATTAAGGCATTTGCCTTGCAATGCAGAAGGACCAGAGTTCAATTCCCCAGTGCCCATATACAGCCAGATGCACAAGAGGGCGCATGTGTCTGGAGTTCATTTGCAGTGGCTTGGAGGCCCTGGTGCACCCATATTGTCTCTCTGCCTCTCTCTCCCTCTCCCTCTCTCTCTCTCTCTCTCTCTCTCTCTCTCTCTCACTCTTTCTCTCTGCTTGAAAATAAATAAACAGGGCTGAAGAGATGGCTTAGCGGTTAAGGCATTTGCCTGCAATGCAGAAGGACACAAGTTCGATTCCCCAGTGCCCATATAAAGCCAGATGCACAAGAGGGTGCATGCATGTGGAATTCATCTGCAGTGGCTGGAAGCCCTGGCGCTCCTATTCTCTGTTTCTCTGTCTGCCTCTCTCTCTCTCTCTCTCTCTCTCTCTCTCTCTCTCTGTCTAATAAATAAATAAAATGTTTAAAAAAAAGAAAATAAATAAACAAAAATACATTTAAAATATATATATTTTATTTATTTGCAAGCACATAGAGAGAGAGATAG
This sequence comes from Zapus hudsonius, assembly GCA_004024765.1. Lineage (NCBI taxonomy): Eukaryota > Metazoa > Chordata > Mammalia > Rodentia > Dipodidae > Zapus > Zapus hudsonius. The sequence continues at coordinate 867 of PVHP010022639.1, forward strand.
AGATAGATAGATAGAGAGCGAGAATGAGGATGAGTGCACCAGGGCTTGCTTCCAGCTGCTGCAAACAAACTCCAAATGCACACACTACTTTGTGCACCTGGCTTTATGTGAGCATTGGGGAACTGAACCTGGTTTCTTAGGCTTTGCAGGCAAGAGCCTTACCAGCTCAGCCATTTCTCCAGCCCCCTCATCTAATTTTAAGACAGGGTCAATAGGCTGCTTCTTGTCTTTAAGTGTTACATATAGAGGCTGGGGATGTAACTCAGTTGATAGAGTGCCTCCCTAGCATGCATGAGGCCCTGGGTAAACTGGCATGATGTCACACCCCTATAATCCCAGCACTCAGGAGGTGGAGGCAAGAGGATCAGAAATTCAAGATCATGCTCAGGTATATAAGAGTTCAAGACCAATCTGGGATACATGAGACAGTCTTAACAAAAAGTTTTGCATATATAGAAAACCTGGCAAGGACGAAGTAAAGGCAATAGTAAGGAGAGCGCTGTAGCCCTCAGGGTGGAGGCCATGATGGCTTAAACTGGTGGGGTAGTGTGAGGGTAATGCAGACTTATTTGGGAAGCAGGAACAATAGGACTGAATGTGGGGCTGAGAGAAAGATGAGCATCAAGGGTAGTAATCATCTGAGAGGCTGGAGATGTGGCAGTGAGTCAGGAATTTTCCACCACAGCTCCAAGTCTCCCTTGTTATGAGTTGATAGACACAATCTGAAGGGGCCCAGTCCTGCCTATAGACATTTGGTCAAGTCTAACTCTCGTACTCCCTCTCTGAACTGTAGTGGCTAACCACAGGAAGCACTTGAAATGACTGTACTATTAACCGCTTACCTCACCGCACAGCAGACTGCCCGCTGTAGGAGTAACGGGCTGGGAAAGCTTGCTCCATTCTTTCATCTAAGGAAAAGAAAAGGCATCTTTCTCAGGTGTACTTCATTACTGTGCTGTGCCCCCTTTCCCCACCCTCTTGTCATCCGTGCCAGCCTTCAATAAGACAAATCTGGGCTTGCTTTCTTCTCTCTGTCTTTGGTGCAAGATGTGGTGGTTATCTGGGATGGGATGGCCGTCAGCCAACCTTGGCAATCCTGCTGTCTGTTAGGGCTTATCTGTTTCAGCAGCCTGGCAGTTGTTGGGTGAGAAGACAAAGTACAGTTTCAGTGGATGTTAAGTATGTTCATGTGTGCATACAAATGCACAGTGCCTTTAATATATACCCAGAATATATGCAAAGGCCAATTTTATGAAATAACCATTTATACACTTGATCTTAGCCTGCTGGTGGAATTGGAAAATTGATGGTCCCTCAAAATTAAACTGAATTACCCTACTATCTAGTCGTTCTGCTCACGAAGGACTGGTAGTAGACACACAAATACTTTGCATGCATCTTCATATTTTCACTATTCAAGGTGCTACACTGTAGAAATAACCCACAGGTCTACCTGTAAAAAAGCAAATATGGTTCATACATATAGTGGACTATTATTCAGCCATAAAAAGAATGACATATGGGGCTGAAGATGTAGCTGAGTTGGTGGAGTGCTTGCCTAGCATATATGAAGCCCTGGTACCAAAGTAATGAGGCATGGTGGTGCACACCTGTAATCCCTGCATTCAGGATGTGAAGTTCAAGATCATCTTCACAGTTTATCAAGGCCAGCCAGGGCTCCAGGAGGTCGTCTCAAACAAAACAAAGTAGTGATGCTTGTGTGATGCAATAAGGAGTACCAATGCTACAATGTGAGTAAAACTGGAAAACAATATGGTAAACAAAAGGTTTTCAGTCACATATATATTTCACAATTCAATTTACATGAAATACAATAGGGGCTGGGGAGTTGGCTCAGTAGGTAAGAGCACTTATCGATGAGCATGAGGGCCTGAGAGAACTTGATTCACCCTGAGTTCAATCCCCATATCTACTGGGCAGGGCCATGTATGCGTGTAACCCCAGTCCTGGGAGGGGAGGAGGAGACTGGAGAATCACTGGGGGTTCCCTGGTCAGCCAGTGTGACCCACAACAACACCTCTGGGTTTAGTGACAGACTGTTTCAAGGAAACATCTGGACAAACAAAAGAGAGGCATGGGACTCATAAACGTGTGAACATCACACATATACCACATGACTCCACACATACTCCACACACACACACACACACACACACACACACACACACAAATTAAACCATCTACTATTTGATCATATATGCACATGTGATTAAAAAAGTACCCACAACTGACAAATCCATTGAGACTGAAAGAAAGCAGCTTGGTGATTGCCAAGGGCTGGCGAGGGACACAGGGTGACTGTTTAATGGGTATGGGGCTTGCTTTTGGGTGAAGAAAATGATTTAGAACTGAGCTGGCTCAGTGGGTAAAGTGCTTGTCACTAAATGCCTCTGAATTATGCACTTCATTTTATGATATGTAATATTTACTTCAACTTAAAAGAAAAAAGTAAAATCGGGAAGAAACATAATTGTCTGAAAAAATCCAAAGGGTTATCATGTGTCCTTCTCCAGCCCCACCCTGTAGTTCCAGAGAGCAACATCCGAAGTGACAGTAAGTAGGGCAACTGACATAATGAGGAAGAACTTTCTAGAGGGCTGTTAGTGCAATGGGCCGTCTCTCAGTACCTGATCATGTTGAAGAAAGGATTTCTATATGGGGCATGATGGGAAGGTTTTTTTGAGGGTGGGGGGAATGTTGATTCTTTTGAAGCTTAGGCCCTCTTCTGGCACCTCTGCAGCTAAGCTGATTCAGTCTGACCATGAGCAATTTAAAGTACTCCTTGGTTCAAGTTCTAGGGCAACCCAACTCTCATTCCTATGAAGAAGAAAGCTTGGCCAGAAAGGGGAACTCATCAAGTCAATTCTGAGTAAAATTTAAAGAGCTGAGTTCAGAGTTGTAGCTGGTAGTTGGGGGGTGGGGAGTGGGGGAAGGGAGACTGCACACGCACTCAAGATGTTAGACACCTACTATATCCTGGACACTGCTAAGAGCTCTTGTCTGTAAATATTGAAGATCAGACAGACCTTCAACTTGAATATAAGTAACCACGAAGATGATTTTTAAACCACAGATTCCCAAAACTTCACTGTCATTTGTGCATAGTCTACTCCCAAAATTTTGCGATATTCATAAGTGACAAAGCAAAGCTCATTTAAGTGCCTTAGTAGCCAAATTCGAAAAGATCATTAGGAAGTATTACCCCCCCCCCGACCCCCCAAAAGCAATCTTCATTTGGATGAGTCGTGGACTGGACGATCAGGACGGCTGATGGTGAGGGACGCCAGTGCAGGTGAAGCTGGAAGCCGGCACCTGCCGCCGCGGGAGCCCAGGGACGCCTCCGGGTCACCCAGCCGCAGCGGGCGGGGCTCCCCGGGGAGGCTGGGGGTAGGGATGCCGCGTTCCTCGCCCGGGGGAAGCCCAGGCCGACCGCCCCGGGGGCCCAGGCTCCCCCGAGGATTGCGCAAAAAAAAATAAATAAATAAAAAGGCTTTCCCTCCCACGCCTGCTCGATGGCAAGTGTCTAACATTCCCATCTGCACAACATAAACAGGAAACGTGCAGCGAGGAGGGAAAAAGGAAAAAAAAAAAAACCCTGGCGGTGCAAATTCCAAGCTGGCAGCCGAGGGCGGGAGCACCTCGTCTTGGCATCTCCGCTGGGGATGACCACAGTCAAAGTTGCAGAAAAGAGCAAACTTCCCAAGAGACCCCCGCGACCCCCACCCCACCCGCGCCGGGCCCCTGCTCTCAAATGCCAAAATGGACGGCGAAGGGCATGTTTGCATTAGCAACAAATTAACAAGAAACAAGTAACCGGCTACCCTGGGTGCAGGAGGGCACGGAGGCGGCGCGCGCGGCGGCCGCGGAGCCACGAGCCCCACATGGGCCCGGCTTCGCGTGCGCCCAGCGGGCTCGGGGAGGGCGGGGCGGGGCGCCGAGCGCGGCGGGCGGGGCGGGCGCCGAGCGCGGCGCAGGCGCAGAGCGCGCCTCGCTTGTCAAACATGGCCGAAACGCCGCCGCTGCCGCCGGTGCCCGTTCAGGGAAAATGCTGAGCCCTGCCGGGTCGGGGGAGCGGCGGCGGCGAGGTCGGCGACCACGGCGGCGGCGGTCATGGCCCGGCTGGCCGACTATTTCATCGTGGTGGGCTACGACCACGAGAAGCCAGGTAAGGGTGCGGGGGGGGGCGGGCGCCGTCCCCCCCGGGCCTCCCCGCCTCCCTCCGCCCCCGGCCGCCGTCCAGTGGGGCTCGGCGGGGCCGGGCGGCCGGGGGCGGAGGGAGGCGGGAAACCCAGCCCCGCGGGCGGCCCAGCCCGGCCGGCGTCGGGTCTGCTCGCTCGCGGTGGGCGTGCGGGAGGACCGGGCTGGGGGACGCGGGGGTAGGCCGCGCGGGAGCCGCGGGGCCCGGAGGGCGGGGACCGACTGTGCGGAGCTCCTGGGGGACCGACAGACAGACCGACTCCTGCCCTGCATCCTGAGTGACGCAGGGGGCTGGCCTCTTGGGGAGGAAGTGACCACCGGACACCCGTGCGCGGTGTCCACCTCTCTAGGATTTACGGTTCCTAGTCTATTCTGCACGAGGGTCATTTATTCCAGAAATGACTGTTTGAAGCCAGGTGATCTTGGCTAGCTTTTAAACGTGTGTGTGTGTGTGTGTGTGTGTGTTAAATTGTTCTCTTCACTCGTTGTACAATTTTCTTCACAAGGAGCAATTTGTCCAAACGCATAGCATTTTAGACTTTAATTGATGGACTCGCACAGCTTTGGAGGAGTATCCAGGGGTTTATGCACGTTTATTTTCGTGCGGGTAAAGTTAAGTATATGGTGTCATAAACAAGGTGAACTGGGGGAAGCTCCTCTAGTTCACGGTCATTCCAGTCTCACACTTGCAAGGAATTTTAGATGATCAGGCCCTACAACCCGTCTTCATTTGTCAGAGGAGATGCTGAGATTGTGTTTTGCATTGGTAACACCAGAATACCATTGTTCTACCCACTCCCACCCAGTCCACTGCTTTCATTATTTCTCCCCTAAGAACTTTCTCCAACAAAAGAATCCTTCACTGCTCATGACCCCATTGAGGTCAGCTGTTAAGAGAAGGGTTTGGGCTGTATGTATTTCAGGTATCTTTGGTTCCAAAATGTCATCGTTTCTCAGTAATTTTGCATCGACTAGTCTCTTCCCAAGATTAACGGTAGAGAATCACAGCTTTGTTTTGAACCTTGTTTAGTGTTTTTTTTTTTTTTTGGTGACATTTTTCTCCCACCCACAATTTTGAAACAATCATAAACTTGAAGAAAAGTAGCAAGTATGGTGCAAAGTATTTTTTTTCCCCTCTGAACAATTTGAGAGGAAACTGCTGACCTTATGCCCTGTCACCTCAGATATTCAAAGAGGGATATTCTACATACTCAGAGTACAATCAGAAAAGGGATATTTACACTGACATAGTACTCCACTTAGTTCAAGTTTTGCTGATTGTGCTATTACTCATTGCTGGCAAGAGGATTCAGTTATGTGCTGCGTTTTTTTGTTACATCACTTTAACATTTCTTCTTCAATCTGGAACAGTTGCCTGTCTTCTCTTGACTTTCTTGACCTTGACACTTTGGATGAGTACAGGTCAGTTATTTTGTAGAATGTCCTTAATTTGGCATAGTCTGTGTACTTTTGGTTTTTGTCTAGGAATTTGGGCAAGAGTATCACAGAAGCCATGTTCAAATTTTCCAGGCTTTTCCACTATAAAGTTAATATATTTTAATAGCTTTTGAAATAGTATTTTGAAACTAGGTTTCTTGTTTGTCACCACAATTTTAATGAATTCATTCATACACTGATAATTATATGGGTTCATGATTTGTCTTTTTTTTTTTTTTAAAATGTGTCTGTGTTCATGTGTGTAGGCCAGAGATGAGCATTGTTTTCCTCAATAACCACCTCTTGGGCTGGAGAGATGGCTCAGCGGTTAAGGCACTTGCCTGCAGTGCCTAAGGCCCCGGGTTCAATTCCCCAGGACCCACATAAACCAGATACACAAGGTGGTGGCCCTGGTGCATTCTCTTTCTCTCTCATCTCTCTACTTGAAAATGAATAAATAAAATATTGAAAAAAAAAAAAAAAACTTCCTCTCTGCCCCTTCTTTTTTTGGGGTGGGACAGACCTGGAGCTCACTCTGTAACCCCAGGCTGGCCTCAAACTCACAGTTAGTTCTTTCTCTACCTCAGCCTCCCAAGTGTTGGGATTGTAAGTATGAACTTCTACACTCCGGTCTGTCCACGTTGTTTTTTGAGGTAGGATCTTTCATTGAACCTGGAGCTCAGTGAATAGTTAGACTGGCTGGCCAGCAAGCCCCTGATGATTCTCCTGACTGTCTCCCCACCACTGACATTATACCTGTGCCTGGCTTTTTCTGTGGATGGTGGGTATCTGAAATCCTCCTGCTCATGCAGCAAGCACTGTATTGACCAAACCATCTACCCAGTTCCTTGCTGCCTTGTGTGTGTGTGTGTGTGTGTGTGTGTGTGTGTGTGTATTGTTAGTTGTTTTAGTCTTTTGGGGTTGCTATTGACAAAAATCCCATATACTGGGTGACTTGTAAACAGGCTTTATTTCTCACCATTGCAAAGGTTAGAAAATCTGAAATGAAGGCTTCAGTAAACTTGAGTTCTAATGAGGGCTTACTTCCTCACAACCATGTTCTCACTTTAACTTCACATGACCTTAAGGGCAAATAAACTTTCCGAGATCTCTTTAATAGGGAACTAATCCCATTATTAGCATTCTACTCCCATGGCCTAATCACCTCCTAATGAGCCCATCTCCTACTTCTGTTACTCTGGGTAAAAGGATTTCAAACACAAGAATATTGAGGGGGCTTGCATATTCAGACCATACTTGGATGTTTAAATTTGTTTCTCATTTGACCGGTATGAGCCTGTGTGCTTATGACATGTTCCCATCATTCTTTTTGACACGAAATATCCTGGTTTATCTTGTGTTTTTTTTTTTTTTTTTTCCTTTGTGGTGCTGAGGCTCTAACTGAGGGCCACTTCATGGTAGGGAATGTGCTGTGACAGTTGAACTGCATCCCTAATGTTTCTGGCTTATGTTGTGTATCAGTGGAGTCAGCCATTTCTCTAGGGAAATGACACTACAAAGCTAATTGCTCAGTGTCTGCTTCTTTATTGCCTTTGAGTTGTAACTGCTCCCTGGTGCTTTTCATGGCCGGAGCTGGAGGGATATATGTATGTATGTAAACATACACATTTGCATATATATTTGCATATATATTTATTTCTTTATCTCTGTTATAGAGCAAGTCCTAGTACCTCTGATTTCAGTCCAACACTATAGGATCCACTCTGGTTTTCTCTTTTTCATGTTGTAATGATCTTAGACAGCCAGAAATCTATCTTCTAACATCTTTGATATTTATTTGCTCATAACCAGTCTTCCATCCTTAATACTATCCCGTTGTCTTTCTGTTGAGGCTAATTCTTCCTTCCATCTGCTTCTCCCTCATTTCTAGCTCTGAAAGAATTTAAGACCCCTTATCAAGATGCTTCAGAACAGCCCCCCAATTCCCGCTCTGGCTCATTCACCTCATGTGCTCCCCACCCCATGGGCACTCTTTTCACCCTACTCAGGCGCTAACCTCCCACACTGGGCTGTTGGCTTGTAAAGAAGCTTCCTTCTGCCGGGCATGGTGGCGCACGCCTTTAATCCCAGCACTGGGGAGGCAGAGGTAGGAGGATCACCATGAGTTCAAGGCCACCCTGAGATACACAGTGAATTCCAGATCAGCCTGGACTAGAGTGAGACCCTACCTTGAAAAACCAAAATAAAAAAGAAGCTTCCTTCTCCCTGGCACTCCTTTTGCCCCTCCTACTTTAGCCCTGGGGCTCTAACTCAACCTGTTTGGCCTTGGCTGCTGTCTTACCACCTGGATTTTCCCTCAGAGCTCACCCCCCCCATGACTACTTTCCTACACCAAAGAAAGAGAAGATATCTTTTAAAAATTATGATTATTAATTTTATTGTTATAATTAGAAATACTATATGAACAAGTCTTGTGTTGGCACCCCCATTTCCCTCCTCCCTGCCCCCAACCCACTAAGGGCCCTCCTCGGTGGGATTGCTGGAACTCTCCATGTGTTGGTAGGTTATGAATTGTACAAGCAGTAGCCAGTTATTATTATTATTTTTTGTTGTTGAGGGGGACAATGTCTCTGGATATTTTCCCCCACCATGGCTCTTATAGTCTATCTGCCCCCTCTTCCACAAAGTTCTCTGAGCCATGGTGAGTGAGTTTTAAGTCTGCTTTACTTTTGTGTCTCTTAAGAGTCTCTGGGTTTTTGCTCTGGACTATTTTGGGTATCCTAGGTGTCTGTCTTCATTACCCTTTGATAGGTTGTCTGACTTGGTAGCATTCTTGTTCCTCTCACCACTTCCTCAACAGTTTCCTTTGGGCCGTAGATGATGGGTTAGGGGTGGTTCATCTCCAGCCTGGGTGTCAGGCATCATCTCAGGTCCTTTTGGTGGAATTGGGTTGTCCATGGTTTTCGATGCCTTCTGAAAAATGCTAACAGTATCTCCAACGAAGAGTGAGATCAGTATAGTTTAAATGAGACAAACATTGTTAATTTGGCAAGATTCTCTGTAGACCCATGATTGGTGGGGACTTCCCCTTGGTATCCAGGTTCTAGGCCTCCATAAGAGTTTGTCTTGGATCCCAGTTCCAGCTAAGGGTTCCTTGCCACTGAGCCAATCTCTTAGCCAATAGGTTAAGCTAGCACTTTGTGCCTTGCTGGTCTCTGCCATTATAGCAGTCTCCTCTGCATTCTCAGGCCATCAGCCTGAGTTGTATATCAATGACCCCTGCATTCCCGGAATATTGTTGGCAAATGACAAGCATACAGAAAAATAAATCAGCTGGACAGTCCCATTTTCAATAGCTTAAAAATGGATTTCTTTCTTTTATAAATATAAAATTCAGAATGTTGTTGTGCAGATTTATATAATCTCAGTTATAAAATGTAATTTTCTACTTACAATAATTTTTGGTAGTTTATTAAGTATAATTTACATGTTATAAAATTAAGTGAACATTTCAGTGACTTTTGGCACTTATATGCACTCATCTAATCACAACCACAATCAAGACAGAACATTTCCATCCCTACAAAACGTTCTCTCATGCCCTTTTGCAGTCTGTCTCCTCCCTAGCCTCTGGCCGTCACTGATCTGTTTTCTGTCTGTATGCTCTTGTCTTTTCTAGCCTGTCATATCAATAGAATCATACAGTTTTGTTTTTTTTTTTTTTGTTTTTTCCAGGTAGGGTCTCTCTCTAGCCGAGGCTGACCTGGAATTCACTCTGTAGTCTCAGGGTGGCCTTGAACTCATGGCGATCCTCCTACCTTTGCCTCCCAAGTGCTGGGATTAAAGGCGTGAGCCACCACGCCCCGCTGAATCATAGTACCCCCCCCCCTCGAGGTAGGGTCTTGCTCTTGTCCAGGCTGACCTGGAGTTCACTATGTAGTCTCAGGGTGGCCTTGAACTCATGGCAATCCTCCTACCTCTGCCTCCCGAGTGCTGGGATTAAAGGCGTGCGCCACCACGCCTGGCTTGAATCATACAGTTTTTATGCCTGACTTTTTTCACTTAGACTCATACATTGAGCTTTACCTATGTTGTATTTGTTGGTAATTGCCACTGTCTCTCCCAGTTCTCTTTTTCCCTTGGTGCTAGGAATTGAAACTAGAGCCTCACCCGTACTAAGCATGTGCTGTACCATTGAACTACACTCCTATCCACACCATTTCTTTTTATTGCTAAGAATAATGCAATTTGTTCAGCCATTCTCCAGTTGGACATTTGAGTTTCCAGATTTTGGCTATTATGAAGAAAGTTGTTCTGAGCATTTGTATTCAGATCTTTGTTCATGTGTTCATACGTCTCCATTTTTCTTGGGTAAAAAGTGATGTTTAACTTTATATAAGGCTGCTAAACTGTTGCCATTTTGATTCTTTAGAAGTGATGTATGAAAGTTCTAGTTAGTAAATATTTTCTATTTTTGGGGTGGGCAGAGAAGTTTAAGGTAGGGCCTTGCTGTAGTCCAGGCTGACCTGGAACTCACTATGTAACCTCAGGATGGCCTCAAACACGCAGTGATCCTCCTACCTCTGCCTCCCAAGTGCTGGGATTAAATGTGTGCACCATCACGCCCAACTTGACAGTATCTTTTAAGAAGCAGATATTTTAAATTGGACCTTTTAGACACTTGCTCAGTTAGTTGTCCTAATACACATTATCTTGAGTTGTATTCTTTGAGTAGTCTTTTTTTTGAGATAGGTTCTTTATATATATATATATATATATATATATATATATATATATATATATATATATATTGTCCATAATGAATTACATTATTTAGTGGGCAAATAATGAGTTGTTATCCCCAATTCCCCAATGCCCCCCCTCCCCATCCCCAATCAAATCAGCAGGATATCATCCTCTGTGGGCTGTCTGGATCAGTCCCTGTGGCAGGGGACCATGGATAGCCTAGTACTCAGCCCGGTCCTCCTGGCCCAAGTGTGTTGTTACTAAAGGGTGCCATGCCTCTGGATAGTCTCCCCCACCACGGCTCTCACAATCTTTCCACCCCCTCTTCCACTCAGTTCCCTGAGTCGTGGTGGGTGAATATTAAGGTTGCTTTAATGGTGTGAGCTTAGGTGTCTTTGTGTCGAAAATCGTTGGTTTCTGTCACCCTGGCTTATCCTGTGTTGATTGAATGGCTGTAGCTGTGGGTCCCTTGTTCATCCTGTCATTCTCTGCAGGGTTCCATATGGATCCTCCACGATATGACTGTGGTGGCTCATCTCTTGCCAGGATCTCAGCTATCTGTCTATGGTTGGATGGTAGGATTAGATGGGCCATAGCTCTCTCACTTTATCCTGAAAAATACAAACACAATCTCCATCGGAGAGTGAGATCAGTACAGTTTAATAAATAGACACAATTCTGGATTACCTAGATTTTATTTTTAGTAGCCTCCCCGTCAATCACTCCCATATTGCATCTTTTCTTGTGAGCTCAAGAGTATGGGATTCGGTGCCTATCGCCCTGAATCCCCAGTTCCAGTCAAGGGCTCCCCCTCACTAAATGGAATATTTGGCCAAATCTAAAAGCTGTTGATTGTCTCCCCCAGGCCCAGGTTTCTCCATTGCATGAGTGCTCCTTTCTTGGTTCGCTGTTCTCTCCCAGTAGGGGGTGTGGTCAGCCTACTCATGGCCGCAGACTGTGTTTCAATGCCAGTGGTCTCTGTTTACTCCAGCTGTTGTTGATCAGCTTCCCCTGGCAGCTTGTGCAGTGCCTTCCAGCTGGGGGCTGGTTACTATTCCAGACCTTGAAGGGTCTCTCGATGCTGATTGGTGGCATTCTGTGGTTTCTTCGGCAACAGGGTTTGGCCTCAGGCCTGGGGAGGGCACTCAAGAGCTTTGACAGAATTCTGTCTTGTTTTTGGAACCTCATGAGTCACTTTGGTCAACAGCTCAGTGAGGGAAGGAACTGGTGGCTGGGACCAGGGGTTGTCAGACTGATCAATTATTCACAGGCTTAGACTCTCTCCCCTACTACTCATGGCCCCTCTTGCCAGTCAATGCCCACTACTTGCACAATAGGTTACAGTATGCTCATGAGGATTTTATGATTTTGAACCTAATTTGCTTTAGCCTAATGCTTGAGTCATTCCCCTCCCCCCATCCCTTATTCCTCATTCATAACCTCTCACTTCTTTCTACTAGTCTGCATAGAGTTTATGGTTATCCTGGTTAAGGACCGCATATGAGGGAGAATATGTGGCGTTTGATTCTCTGTTCTTTTGAGTGTTTGCTTAGTAAGACCTGCTTGAAGTCAGACCATTTTTTTCCTAAATTTCAATATGTCATTTTTCATTTCAGCTGAGTAAAATTCCATCATGTAAATATACCACAGTTTCGCTGTCCATTCCTCCATGGATAGGCATTTGGGTTGATTCCAATTCTTGGCTATTATGAACTGAGCTGCTATAAATATAGTTGTACAAATGTTTCTGTGACAAGATGTGATATCTTGTGGATAGATGCCTAGTAGAGGGATAGCTGGGTCCATTGGTAGTTCTATGTCCATTCTGTTGAGGAGTCTCCACACTGCTTTCCATAGTGGCTGAACAAGTTTGCAATCCCACCAGCAGTGAATGAGGGTTCCTTTTTCCCCACATTCTCACCAGCAACAATTGTTGTTGGGTTTCTTTATGGTTGCCATTCTGACAGGGGTAAGGTGGTATCTCATTGTGGTTTTGATTTGCATTTTCCTGATGCTTAAGGATGCTGAGCACTTTCTCAGGTGCAAAAGGGCCATTTGTGTTTCCTCCTCTGTGAATTCTCTGTTGAGACCAGTGCCCCATTTTGTGAGGGGGCAGTTTGGGTTTTTGTTATTAATTTTTTTGAGTTCTCTGTAGGTTCTAGAAATTAGGCCTCTGTCTGAGTTGTAGCTGGTGAAAATCATCTCCCAGTTTGAACGGGGTCTATTGACTCTGAGAAGGGTGTTTTTGTCTGATCAGGCTTTTGAGCCTGATCAGGTCCCATTGGTTAAGTGACTGTTGCACTTCCTGGGCTACCAGAGATTTGCTCAGGAATTTAGTCCCTACTCCTATCTCCTGTAGGGTTCCTCCTATTTTTTCTTCCAGGGTGTTTAGGGTTTGATGGTTAATATTGAGGTCTCTGATCCATTTGGAGTTGATCTTTGTGCATGGTGAAAGGAGTGGGTCTATTTTCATTTTTTTACACGTGTTTAACCAATTTGTACAGCACCATTTGTTGAAGATGCTATCTTCAGCTCAGCATACATTGTTGGCACCCTTGTCAAAGACTAAGTCGCTGAAGTTACTTGCATTAAAGGCTGGGTCTTCAATTCTATTCCACTGGTCAGACTGTCTGTTTTTCTGCAAATACAATGCTGTTTTAGTTACTATGGCTTTGTAGTATGTTTTAAAGTCAGGTATGGTGATAGCTCCTACATAATTTTTTTTTTGGCTCAGAATAGTTTTGGCTATTGGAGGTCTCTTACCCTTCCAAATAAAATTTGAGATTATTTTTTCAGTGTCTTTGAAGAAGGAGGTTGGGATTTTTATTGGCATTGCATTGAATCTGTAGATTGCTTTTGGCAGGATTGCCATTTTTACTATATTGATTCTCCCTATCCATGAGCATGGAATGTCTTTCCATTGTGTCACATCCTCCTCTATTTCCCTCTTGAGTGTTTTAATATTTTCCTTATATAAGTCTTTCACTTCCTTGGTTAGCGATATTCCAAGGTATTTGATTTTCTTTGAGGTTATAGAGAGCGGGACAGTTTCTCTGATGTCTTTTTCCGAATGTTTGTCTTCTGTATATAGAAAGGCTGCTGATTTTTGTGTGTTAATTTTGTACCCTGCCACTCTGCTGAAGGCATTGATCACCTTCAGGAGTTTACTGATACTGTTCTTTGGGTCTGATATATATAAGATCATGTCGTCTGCAAAGAGGGATAGTTTGACTTCTTCCTTTCCGATTTGTATCCCTTTTATGCTATTCTCCTGTCTTATTCCTTGGGCTAGAACTTCAAGCACTATGTTAAAGAGCAGTGGTGAGAGTGGACACCCCTGTCTTGTTCCTGAGTTAAACGGGAACTCCTTGAGTCATTCCCCGTTGAGGATGATTTGTGCTTTAGGAGATCTGTATAATGACTTTATCATGTTGAGGTATAGGCCATCTATGCCTATTCTTTCCAGGGCTTTGAACATGAAGTGGTGTTGAATTTTGTCAAAAGCCTTCTCAGCATCAATTGAGATGACCATGTGGTTTTTGCGATTGAGTTTGTTAATGTGGTGAATTATATTTATCGACTTTCGTATGTTGAACCATCCCTGCATCCCTGGCATGAAGCCGACTTGGTCAGGGTGAATTATAGTCTTGATGTGGGTTTGTATTCGGTTTGCTAGGACTTTGTTTAGGATTTTTGCATCCAAGTTCATCAGGGATATGGGTCTGTAGTTTTCTTTTCTTGTTACATCCTTACCTGGTTTGGGGATTAGGGCGATGGTAGCTTCATAGAAGGAGTTTGGGAGCCTACCCTCTTTTTCTATGCCCCTGACAAGCTTCAAAAAGAGAGGTTTCAGTTCTATGCTGAAGGTTTGGTAGAATTTGGCTGAGAAACCATCTGGACCCGGGCTTTTCCATTTGGGGAGGTTCTTGATTACCGATTCAATCTCTGTGATTGTTATTGGATTGTTTTGGATCTTTACCTGCTCTGGTCTGGGCTTTGGTAGTTGGTAGGTGTCCAGGAATTTATCAATTTCTTCCAGGTTCTCTAATTTTGTGGAGTATAGGTTTTGGAAGTATGACCTGATGATGCTTCCAATCTCTTCAGGATATGTTGAGATCGCGCCCTTGTCATTTTTCATTTTGTTAATTTGGGCCTTCTCTGTTTTTCGTTTGATTAAATTGGCCAGGGGTTTGTCAATCTTATTGACTTTTTCAAAGAACCAACTCTTTGATTTGTCTATTTTTAAAATTGTTTTCTTTGTTTCCAAGTCATTAATCTCAGCTCTGATCTTAATTATTTCCTTGCGTCTCGAGCTCCTAGGGTTGGATTTTTCCATCTGTTCTAATGACCTTAGGTGGGAGGATAGCTGGTTGATTTGAGACCTCTCTGTCTTCATTATGAAGGCATTTAGTGCAATGAATTTTCCCCTGAGGACTGCCTTCATTGTGTCCCATAAGTTCTGAAAGGTTGTGTTCTCATTATCATTTGTTTCTAGGAAATTCCAGATTTCCTGTCTGATTTCTTATTTGACCAATTTATTGTTCAGGAGCAAGTTGTTCAGTCGCTAATATCTATTGAAATTTTTGCATCCTCTTCCATTGTTAATTTCTAGCTTTAATGCGTCGTGGTCCGATATGATGCAGGGGATTACATTGATCTTTCTGAATTTGTTGAGGGATGATTTATGGCCCAGTACATGGTCAATTTTGGAAAAGGTTCCATGCAGTGCTGAGAAGAATGTGTAATCTGTGTCCTTGGGATGGAATGTTCTGTAAATGTCTGTTATCCCTAGTTTGGCTATGGTGCTATTTAGCAACTTTATTTCCCTGCTTGTCTTTTGTTTGGACGATCTGTCTAGTGATGACAGTGGAGTGTTAAAGTCTCCTACTATGATGGTGTTGACATCTATATCTGCTTTGCTTTTGAGTAATTTATGCTTAATGAACTGAGGGACCCTTACATTTGGTGCATACTTATTTACTATAGTGATGTCTTCTTGTATTGTTCCCTTGATGAGTAGGAAGTGGCCATCATCGTCCTTTTTTATTGCTGTCGGTTTAAAGTCTATTTTGTCAGATATTAGAGTAGCTACACCCGCTTTATTATTATTCCCACATGAATGGAAAATTGTTTTCCACCCTTTTACTTTCAGTAGGTTGCTGTCTTTAGTGATAAGGTATGTTTCTTGAAGGCAAAAGATGGAAGGGTCCATTTTCCTGATCCATCCTGAGGTCCTGTGTCTTTTTATAGGAGAGTTGAGTCCATTTACATTCAAAGTTATAACTGTGAGGTTTGCTTTAAACCCTGCCATGTTGAAGCGAATATGGAGGTTGGTATCTGAGCTGTTGTTATTATCTCTTTGGTGTTACCTTGCTTGCTGTCTGTTCCTTTGCTGAGGTCGAATGTTTGTCTCATCTACATGGGATATCTTGTGAAGTATTTTCTGAAGGTTTGGCTTTGTGAATTGTAGAGCTGTTTAATTTCATGGAATACTTTCATTTCTCCATCTATTATGATGGATAACTTTGTTGGGTACAGTAGTCTAGGTTGGAATCCGCACTTCTTTAGGCCTAGGATCGCTTTGTTCCAAGCTCTCCTTGCTTTTAAAGTTTCTCTGGAGAAGTCTGACGTGATTCTGATGGGTTTTCCTTTATAAGTGATTTTCCTTTCTCTCGTTGCTCTAAGGACTCTCTCTTTATCCTCAATGTTTGGCATTGTAACTAAGATATGTCTTGGGGTGTTCCTCCTTTGGTCCAATTTGTTTGGGGTCCTCCGTATCTCTTTTAGAAGTACAGGGCTACCTCTTGCCAAGTGTGGAAAGTTTTCTTGAATAATTCTGTTGAAAATATTTTCTTTGCCCCCAGCTTGGTTTTCTTCTCCTTCTGGGATCCCCATGATCCTGAGATTAGGGGTCTTTTTATGGTATCCCACATTTCCCTTGAGTCTTGTTCACTTGCTCTTTTGAATTTTGTCAAGTTTCTGATTTCTCTTGAATTCTCCTCTGTTTTGTCTTCCACGTCTGAGGTTCTGTTTTCTCAGTGGTTAATCCTGTTAGTAAGAGATTCTAGGGACATTCTTATTATTTCAATATGGTTTTTGTTTTCTGCAACTTCTTTTTGGGTTGCTTCTATCATCCTGTTGAGATGTGTTTTCATTTCAAGGTTTGATTTAATTACTTCTTCCTGACAGTCATTCTTATATTTGCAGATATCTTTGGTTAATTTGGAAAGCTGGTTTTTGATACCCTCAGTTTGCAGGTTTGTCTTTATTTCTGATATGTCTCTTCTGAAGTTTATTAGGTTCTCCTCAATTATATTAAGCCTGGTGGCAAAGCTAATGAGCTGACTTTGTACCTTTTCATTATGTTGGTCCATCTTTTCTTGCATGACTAACATTAAGTTCCCCTTAAGATATGTGCCAGTATGATCGGGGTTTAGTGTCGTGTCTTCCTGGGCCTGCCTCTGCTCTCTCTCTTCAGTAGTATCGTTGTTGCCATTTGGCGTGGTTTCCTCAGTTGGTGCTATATTCTTGCGTTGAAGTCTGCCCATTTTGATTCCACTTGGGGTGATTGATTGGTGGAATTCCTTTGATCTGATTACACTTTGCTAGTGTGTTCTGGGAGGACACTGGGCCCCCACTGCTAGGGTTGGACCCTCACTTGTTTAATCTGTATGTGTGCCCTCAGATCACTGGCTGGACTTTGATGGTGATACTATTGGGGGTGGGGGTAACCTCTTGGGAAGGGTGTGGGGCTATGGGGACTTAGTAAGTGGAGGGTGTGGTGACAGGTCCTATGTAGCCTGCTAGGGGGGGTGCGGGACACCCTGGAGACAAGGTAATATGGGGAAGGGGGTCAACTGCCTATCACTGGCCACCCACAGACTATATATCGTGTGGGGAAACTGCAGGAACCAGGTTGCAGTAGAACCACAGGAGCTAGCGGGCACATAGGAGAACTGCAGAAACCTGAGCTTGAGGATACCTCAGCGACCAGTGTTTGGGGAAACTGGGGGGGGGGGTCATGGCTCAAAGAAGCCGCAGTGTTAGAAAGAATAGGAAAAAAGAAAAAAGAATAAAAAAAATTTAAAAAGGAAATAAGCACATAAGGGGGCAGGGCAGTGGTGGGGCAGACCCTTGTGGGAGATGTGGAGGTTAGGGGAGGGGTTGCAGAGCAGAATCCCTGGTGGGCGGGAGGGAAAGAAAAATGAAAGAAAAACCCAACAACAACAACAACAAAGAAAAGTTAAAAGGCAATAAACCAGCAAGGACGTGGGGGGGGGGCGGCAGATCCACGTGATGATGCGGAGGCCAGAGGGAGAGGTTGCAGAGTATAAGCCCCTGTGGGCGGGTAGGAGAAGAAAAAGGAAAAAAAAGAAAAGAAAAAAAAGTTAAAAGGAAATAAACCAGCAAGGGGGTGGGGCAGACCCACTTGGAGGCCAGACGGTGGGGCTTTGGAGGACAAGCCCCTTGGGCCAGTAGGAGAAGAAAAAGAAAAAAAAAAAAGTTAAAAAGAAATAAACCGGCGAAGGGGTCCGGGCCGGGGCTTCGGAAGATAAACCCAGTGGATAGTGGGATTAACAAAAATAAGTAAATAGAAAGAAAAGAAAGGTTGAAGAGGAGAGACCCCCAAGGGCCGGGGAGGGAAGGGAAAAATGGGAGGTGCAGGGGGCGGGAGGGAAGGGGGAGAAACCCAGGGGACCTGGCAGAGGCCTCTGGAAAAGCGGCAGTCAGCAGGCTGGCTGAGGCCGCTCAGGCGCTGTGGGCTGGTCCTTGTTGGCGTCTTCCAGTCGTGAGGATCCTGTTCCAGAAGGTGTCTGGCGCTCAGAGCGTTGCCCAGCTGACATACACAACCTGGAACCCTGCTGAAAACCCTGACCCTTGTTCCACGAGAGACACGGCCTGTCTGCTAGTCAGCCATCTTGAACGGGAAGCCGAGATAGGGATAGGTTCTTATGTAGCACTGGCTGACCTTGAACTCTGTGTAGTAGGGGCTAGCCTTGAACTCCTAATCCTCCTGTCTCTACCTCCCAAGTGCTGGATTTATAGTCATGTACCACCATTCCTTGCCCTTTGAGTGATCTGCTTATATGAAACCCTCAGCAAAATTTATTGGAAGAGTTAGGCAGGATGAAAATTTACTAAATCTATGTACTTAAATTAAAAGTAAAGAATCATTCTGATTCATTCTGCAAACCTTCATTTTATAACTATCATCAAGAACTTAGTTTTTTTTTTAATCCAACTCGCTTAAAGCTAATCACATTATGATAATGTAATACCAAAGTGTATGTGTTCTGTGTTAATGTTCTTGGAATTATTCAACCAACATACTCTGCCCCCAACCTCCCAAAGTGTCTTTGCCATTAGTAATTGTTTTGAGCCGGGTGTGGTGGCACACACCTTTAATCCCAGCATTTGGGAGGCATAGGTAGGAGACTCACCGTGAGTTCGAGGCCAGCCTGAGACTCCAGTGAATTCCAGATTAGCCTGAGCTAGAGTGAGACCCTACCTCAAAAAAAACCAAAAAAAAAAAAAAAAAGCTTTGTTTGAGTTTTTAAATGTGTCTATTTTAAAATTGGAGTGAAAGAAAACAAACCTTATTTTTAAAAAAACAATTCCTCTTTACTGGAATAATGAGTTAATAAGTACTATTTGAATTATGGAAAGAAGAGACTGACACATAGTGAGTACTTAATAGATATATTGAATGCACACATGGAAAATTGGAGCCGGGCGTGGTGGCGCACGCCTTTAATCCCAGCACTCGGGAGGCAGAGGTAGGAGGATCGCCTTGAGTTCAAGGCCACCCTGAGACTACATAGTGAATTCCAGGTCAGCCTGGACTAGAGTGAGCTAGAGTGAGACCCTACCTCGAAAAACCAAAAACAAAAAAAAAAAAAAAAAAAAGGAAAATTGGGCTGGAGAGATGGCTTAGTGGTTAAGGCACTTGCCTCTAGTGGATAAGGCCCCTGGTTCAATTCCCCAGTACCCACATATGCCAGACCCACAAGATGGTGGCTCTGGTGCGCTCTCTCTCTCTCTCTCTCTCTCTCTCTCTCTCTCTCTCTCTCTCTCTGTACCCCTCTGCTTGAAAATTAATAAATAAAATATTTAAAAAAAAGAAATATGGAAAATAAACCAAAGGGAGGAGTATAGCAGGTGAATATGGTTCTAGAAAGACAACAGTTGGGATTTCTGTGGTAATAAGAGTGCTTTGTCCTTCCACTGGGGGGTAGCTGCAAGAGTGTCCATGTGATCAAGAGGCGTAGAACTAAACAGACAGCAGAAGTAAACTGGGGAAATGGAGTAAGACTGGCTTGTTCTGATGTCAGTATCGTACAGGTGTAACTGTTGAGGGAAACTAAGTAAAGGGGTACATGGTGTATATTATTTCTTTAACTATTTGTCAATCTACACCTACCTCAAAATACAAAGTTTAGAAATGGTAAAGTGAAGAAGTACCCTTAATGCCCTCAGTTTTCTTAACTTTTGCCATCTAAGGCTTGACCTGCTTGGCTTCTGAGATCGGGTATGTTCAGAGTAGTATGGCTGTAGACCATATAAAGAAATTCTTATCCTATAAAATTTCAGAAAAATATTATCTTCAGTGCTGAATTATTACATCTGTGTGGAGACTAACAACTTCATTAACTTTATTAATGTTGGGCATTTTTTTTTTCAGTTTTGTGCTGTTATGGTATAGCTCTCATACTAATGAGAACATATCTTAAAACCATTGAGTTTTCTGATAGCTTGATGTTTTCTTTTGATGCAGGGTCTCATTCTATCTATTCCAGACTGACCTGGAACTCACTCTCTAATCCCAGACTGGTCTTAAATTTAAGCAGTTGCAGGCCCCCTCTGCTTGCACAGAATGTGCTCTTAACCACTGAGCCATCTCTCCAGCCTCTATCTTAATTTTCTTATTGTTTGATTTTGAAAATTGATGAGTGTTGGGTTAATTCTTTTATTTTTTCTTTTGTTACTCATTATTAGATTTAGAAATAGCCATGTATCTGAGGATGTAGCTCAATGATAGAGCATGATTTAGAATTCAGGAGGCCCTAAAATTGAATTCCCAGTACAAGGGGGAAACAAACTACTTATGTAGTGTTATTTAACTTTGAATCATTTAATATTTATCTGGCATACTTGTATGTTTTTTAATATCAATCTTTAATGTTTTACAGAAAGCATTTGAAAAGCTTCTCAGGTATTTAACCAATATACTGCAGGTGAAATAAGCTAAATGGTAAATTTATGTATAATACTTGAATACTACATTTTGAGGCTGTGTGTTTGTTCATATGTATGCATGCACCAAGGATTAAAGCTAGGGCTTTAGGTATGTTTCCACTGAGCTTTGGTATGTCTATAGACCCCTTGAGACTCAAAAATTACTACTTGATCATTGTTAACCCATTGCAATATATTATCAGTCTTGTGTCCCTCCCTCTCTTGCATTTTATATAAAAACTGTTGGGATATTTTTTGGTTACTGTTTTGTCAATTGTCAAGAACCCTTTGAAATTTGTCATTGAATTGACAAATATTTTCTAGTCATTGCTCTAAATAGCAACAGGTAAACAGTAAAGTCTCGATTGGGGAGATGACTTAGTTGGTAAGGTGTTTGCTGTGCACACAAATATGGGGGACCTGCGTTCACATCCTCAGCCCTGACATAAATGCTAGGCATAGTGGTACACTCTTGTAATCCTAATGCTCAAGAGTTGGTTACAGGCATATCCCAAGACAAACTGGCTAGCTAGAGTAGCTGAATTGGTGTGTTCTGGGTTCAGAGAGACTGTCAATAAGTAAAGTGGAGAGTGATAGAGGGAGACACCCGACATTGATTGACTTCTGGTCTCCACATACATGTGCACATGTGTACCTATACTCACATGCACACCACACACACACATATGCAAAAAATAGTCTCAAGTGTTGATAGTTCCAGCTACTCTGGTGGCTGAGGCCAGAGGATTGCTTGAGTCCAGGAGTTTAAGACCAGCCTGAGCTACATTAATTAGTCCACGCCTCTCAAACAAAACAGCAGAAGTAAGATAAAACTCTGTTTCTGACTTAGTCATGAATGAAATGGGTAAAGTCTTGAAATAAATAATGAGAAATGAAGAAGGACCCACCATCCTGAGTAATGGGGGAGGGTAGGGAGAGAGAGAGAGAAAGAAGACTTCTTCTGAGAGGCTGTGTTTCAACTATGCTGTGTAAGATGAATAAACCTTTGCTATATGGAAAGAAAGCTAGAGGGAGAGGAAAATATATGTGGGGATATTTTGATACCAGAGTGGAGAAAAGTGAGCATTGATGGAAATTGAGGTATGCTTTGCTGGTGTGGATTAGGATCAGATTGGGAAAGGCTGTGTATGTTAGATTACAGAATTAACCTTGACTGTCAATAGTGAGGTCTAGTTAAAAATGAGCATTCTTGAAAAGGAAGAGTTAAAATGGAAATGTGGCTCAGATGGCAGTGAATTGGAGGCAGAAAGACCATTGTAAATACTCAGGAGTATTTACTGTGGAAATTGGAAAGAAGGGTGTGGATGCTCGAGAAGTTTGAAAGCTCAAATTGGTAAAATTTATTTAGATGAATGAAAGGTGTAAAGTAGGAAGAGTAGATGATAAAAATGATTCCATCCTGAGTAATTGGATAGGGTTGATGATAGAAATAAAAAATAGGAATTCAGGAAAAGAAAGGTGAATGAGAGAAAGAAATGCTAAGCTTAATTTTGGACATGTTAAAGGTCTTAGTCAAGGTAGAGATAACAAATGTTGAAATACATGGGCCAGGAGTAAAGACAGATGTAGATTAAATTTGATAGTTATTGATAGCCAGATGATTGTCAAATATAGAAAAAGAATAATGACGTTCAGGAAATAGGCAGAATGAAAGAGGAGTGGCCTCAGAATTGACTCCAATAGAAATATCAGTATTTGAGACAGTGGTAACTTGGAAATTGAATAGGAATGGTCAAATATATTGCAAAAGATCCAAGATGGTGTGACATCATAGGAATCCTGGGGTTTGAGAATTTTTAGGAGGAGGAAATAGTGTCAAATGCAATGAAGATGTTGAGTATAATTGACTTATTTTTAGCATCCAAGGAGGATTGGTTCCAAGGCTCCTCTCCACCTCACCTGTGTGATGGTTTATGTTGATTGTAAACTTGACAGGACCTAGGACACCTAGGAATCCTCTAGGAAACTAGCCTCTAGTCTTGTCTCTGAGGGCTTATCTTGATTAGGTTAACTGAGGTGGGACCGCTCACATTAACTGTGGGTGGTATCCACCATTTCACGGGCTGGGGTCCTGCCTGGATTGTATGAAGAGGAGAAAGCTAGCTGAGCACCAGCATTCATTGCCGTACACTTCCTCACTGTGGATGGAATGGGACCAGTTTTCTCAGTGTGTGCTGTCATGCCTTCCCTAACCTTGAACTGTAAACCCAAGTAAACCCCTCCTTTCTTAAGTTGCTTCTGGTCAGGTATTTCATCCCAGCAGTGAGTAAAGTAACAAGTATACTCAGTATATTTGCAAATTCTCAAGCCTCTTCTATGAGATGGTAAATATTTGTGTATAACCTGTACATTTCCTCTTATATACATTGTTACCTATATTACTTACAATATATATACTATATATATTACTTACTTAATATATTACTATATATATTACTTACAATAATACAATCAAAAGCTATGTAAATAGTTATTATATCGTGTTTAGGGAATACTGGCATGAAAAGTGTCAATGTTCATCAGAGATGAAAAATTTTTTCTGAACATTTATTTGCAATTGGCTGAATTTAAGAAGGTTGGAAGATGCGACACTTGTGATACTGAGGTCTGAGTGTTATGAGCCAGCATTAGTGTGATGAATGTATGTCCCAAGTCACATGTGGCATAAACGTCATGTAATCAGATTTTTCATTTCTTTTTAGAAGCTCATTATGGAAAAATAGAGTCAGAGATGACTTCTTACATTTGAGATACTGAGACTTAAATAGACAATGGAAAATTTCTTTTAAAATGGCTCATTTGGGGCTGGAGAAATGGCTCAGCAGTTAAGGCACTTGCCTGCAAATCCTAATGACCCAGATTCAATTCCCTGGTACCCATGTAAAGCCATATGCACAAAGTGGTGCATGCGTCTAGAGTTTGTTTGCCAGGCTGTCATGCCCATTCTCTCTGTTTTCTATCTCTCTCTCTGCTTGCAGATAAATAAAAATATGAAAAATGGCACATTTGTCTTTGTAGGTTGGAAGATAATGAGTTATATTATTTAAAATTAAAAATTATTTGCATACATATGTGCACGTGTGTGTATGAACATGGGTATGTGGGTCAGAGGACAGCCTTAAGGTCTCTGTGCTTTGATTCCACCTTCTTTGAGACAGGGTCTCTTGCTGGTGCAAAGGACTGTGAGTTTGATTCTCCTGGCTTGGCCTGCCTCCCATTGTCATAGGTGTGTTGGGGTCACGGGTGAGTGTGGCTTTACATGGGTACTTGGAAACTGAACTCAGGTTTGCAAGCTTTGCAAGCAAACTCTTTTATTCACTGAGCCACTTCCCCAACACTCTTTATTTTTATTTTTACTTATGAGAGTGAGAAAGGGAGAGAGAGAGAGAGAGAGAGAGAGAGAGAGAGAGAGAGAGAGAGAGAGAGAGAGAGAGAGAGAGAGAGAGGGAGAGGGAGAGAGTGTATGGGTGCATCAGGGCCTCTAGCCACTGCAAATGAACTCCAGACACATGTGCCACTTTCATCTTTATGTGGGTACTGGGAAATCCAACCTGGGCCTGCAGGTTTTGCAAAAAGCTCCTTTAACCACTGAGCCATCTCCCCAGGTCCCTCCCTTTTTTTTGAGGCAGGGTCTCACTTTAGGCTGACCTGAAACTCACTCTATAGCCCAGGCAGGCCTCAAATTCTTGGCAATCTTCCTACCTCATCCCTCTGAGTGCTGGGATTAAAAGTGTGAGCCACCTCACCTGGCTGTGAGTTACTTTATAACCATTGGATGCATTAGTTTTCCTGTTGAGATGTGAATAAATATCTCTTTACTCCAAATCAGGCACCAATGACAGACCAAAGTAACAATTCCATCCAACTCTGGCTTAATCAACTTTATGGGTGCCTGGGTGAGATGTTACTTACACAAATATGGGTGTCCCTACTCCCAAGCCAGGATTATGTGCTAGGGAGGAGGTGGAGGAAGGAGTGAGGGAATGAGTGGCAATCAAAGCTGCACCCGTTAGGATGGTAACTGCCAAGTCATGCTGTCCAAGTGAAATCTTAAAAAAAAAAAAAATGGAGCAGATAGGCAGACTAACTTTAAAGACTTGGGAGGTATTAGAGTACAAAGAGATATGACATTTGAGTAGATGTCCTCAGAGAGTTGGGATATAGACAGAGGAATGGATGACCAAGATTTGGTGAGTTTTGGGAGACATTTACTTCTCATTAGTAACTATTCTTTTCCTTCATGGTTTTATGACCCTGATTTTAAGCTAGTCATGTGGCCATAGAGAAGAGATTGATTTCAGGTTTTTTTTTGTGTGTGTATGTAGAGTATGTGTGATATGTGTGTGATAAGTGGTGTTTTAGTCAGATTTTTCATTGCTGCTCAGAAAAGAACCCAACCAAAAGCAGTTTGTGGAAGGAATAGGTTTATATTGGCTTACAGACTTGAGAGGAAGCTCCATGATGGCAGGGAAAACGATGGCATGAGCAGAGGGGTGGACATCACCTCCACTACAGCACTGCAGACAGCGGCAGGAAGGTGTGCCAAACACTGGCAAGGGAAGCTGGTTATAACACCCATAAGCCTGCCCCCATCGACATGTCTTGGTGTTTGCTGGCTGGGTTTTTTTCTCTCTCTGCTTGGATTTACAAATGGGAGAGAGCTTCTTCTGCTATGGATCAGCTTGAAACAAATCCTTTCCTCCCATGATGAAAGGATGTGTCCAGTTTGGTTGTTCATCCCAGCAGTGTGAAGCTGTCTACAACACCTTGTATATCTGAACCACCATAAATGTGAGTTTCAGGTTTCATGTTGGCCATCAATACATGGTACAAGTGGGGAGAGTATCAGGATCTGTGGTATGGAAAGTGAGGGGATGTTTCTCAGTGTTGGGTATAGCTGATTAAGATCTTTGAATGAGGAGTTAATGCAGAGCTTTGCAGTTGAAAGTACGTATTATCTATTTCTATCTAGTTTATGGACAAGGAGAACCGGTAAAGGCTCCCTCCTTCCTGTGGCCCCCAGTTGTTAATTGTGAGTAATCAACTGTGCTCTTGAATCCTGAACTGAAAGTTTCCTGATGCTCATTCCAGTACATGATGCTCGCTTTTGAGAATTTACTTGAAGATAGCCTTGACCCTGAATTTTCTCAGACAGGAAGATGATAAACCTGCTTTTCAAATATGTTTCAGGGCTGGAGAGATGGCTCAGTGGTTAAAGGAGCTTGCTTGCAAAGCCTAATGGTCTAGGTCTGATTCCCCAGTACCCACATAAAGCCAGATACACAAAGTGGTGCATGTATTTGGAATTTGTTTGCAGTGGCAGGAGGCCCTGGCATGTATATTTTCTATCCCCTCCCCAAATAGATAAATAAATAATTTAAAAAATGTTTCAAAATGTTGTTTTTTGGTATACAGGACCCTAATTCTGGATAAAACCAATTTTTTTCACTTAGTGCCTTTCATGGAAAAATTTAAATTAGGCAAAAGTAGCTTTCCCCAAACTTATGCAAATTAATGCTTTATTTGATTTTAACAGTTCTCTTTAAGTTTGAAATCTATAGCATGCCTGCTATGATGGTTAGGTTTTGTTGTCAACTTGATCTTCTTAATTATCTTGTGTGGGTCTCTGAGGATATTTACAGGAAGGCAGCCTCTCAGCAAGGGGCAGGATGTAAAGAAGCTCAAAAAAGCTAGAAGTAAACATCCTTTCCTGTGTGGGTAGTGCATGAAGGAGATTCCAGAGACTCAGGAAGCCATTAAGTCTGGGAAAGGGTTGTAAGACCCCACCCTAAGGCTATATAAAGGGGAAGAAATTCTCTCCTTGGCCCTCCTGCCTGTTCCCTGTTCTGTGTGTGTGGTGTAGGTGATGGGTTTTTCTCTCTGCTCTGACCTATGAAAGAGGGCCAGTCTCTTTTGTTGGAACTTCCCCTCAATCTGTAGTTTCAGTAAATATTTTCCTCCCCCAAATTGTGCCTGGTTTGAAGATTCATCCCAGCAGAACATGGCTGACTGCGACACCTGTCCATCCATCCATCCATCCATCCATCCATCCATCCATCCATCCATCCATCCATCCATCTTCTATCATCTATTGTGTCTTGCTGCTGCAAACAAATGCCAGATGCTGTGCTACTTTTTGTGAGTGGCTTTATGTAAGTTTGGGGGAATTGCACCTAGCCCAGTTAGGCTATGCAGTCTTTATCCTCTGAGCCATCTCCTCAGCCTCTTGTTTCGTACACAATGTTGATGTAAGAATTCACTTAGTGGAACTTTCTCAGGTACATGTAATTAAAAATAGACATAAAGTTGGGCTGGAGAGATCGCTTAGCCATTAAAGCATTTGCCTGCAAAGCAGAAGGACCCGAGTTTGATTCCCCAGTACCCACGTAATGCCAGATGCACAAGGTGGTGCATGTATGTGTCTGGAGTTCCTTTGCAGTGGCTGAAGGCCCTGGTGTGCCCATTCTCTCTCTCTCTCTCTCTCTCTGCCTGCTTTGCTGGAATTACAGGTGCTGTCACCATGTTCAGCTTAGAATAAGCACTACTTTAAAACAATAAATTTGCACTTGCTCTTCAAAAATCAGTTTTTAATCTCTTGTATTAGTTTTTTTAAAGTTTTTTTTTTTTTTTTTTTTTTTTTTTTTTTTTTTTTTTTTTTTTTTTTTTTTTTTTTTTTTTTTTTTTTTTTTTTTTTTTTTTTTTTTTTTTTTTTT
>PVHP010022640.1:0-28086 GCA_004024765.1 Zapus hudsonius
TTTTTTTGAGGTAGGATCTCACTCTAGCCCAGGCTGATGTGGAATTCACTTTGTAGTCCCAGGCTGGCCTTGAATTCAAAGCCATCACACCTGGACCCAGAACCCATATTTTAAAAACCAAACATGGCAACACATTTGTAATCCCTGTGCTGAGGAGATAAAGACAGGAGGATCCCTGGGGCTGGCAAGTTCCAGGTCCCTAAGATACCCTGTCTCAAAAACAAGGGTGGATGGTGTATAAGGAATGACATGTGCACCTATGTGCTCTCTCTTTCTCTCTCTCTCTCTCTCTCTCTCACACACACACACATATGCACACAACCCAAAATTACATGGAAAACATTTTAGTTTAACTTAAATCAATGATTGATATTTATTAATCAAGTTTTTCATAAGTAGCCAACCCCTTTTCTTTGAAAGAAGTCTTTCAAACTTTTACAGTTTCTCCCTTTCCTTTCTTGCATAGCTTATTCATAATGTGTCATCTCTGAGTTCCTAGTTCATTTTTTTAACATAAAAAAGTAAAAGGGCTGGAGAGGTGGTTCAGCAGTTAAGGCACTTGCCTGCAAAGCCTAATGACCTTGGGTTTGGTTTCCCAATATGCACACAAAGCCAGATGCACAAAGTGATGCATGCACCTGGAGTTCACTTGCAGCAGCTGAAGGCCCTGGCATGCCCATTCTCTCTGTCTCTCTTCTATCTCTCTCTACTTGCAAAAAAATAAATAAAATAAATAGTCCACTTGGGCTGTTATAATAAAAATACTTAAACTGGATTGCTTTTTAACATCCGTGTAGTAATTCCTTTCTCATTGCTGGGATAAAGAACCTGACCAAAAGCAGCTGATGGGAGGAAAGGTTTTTGACTTACAGTCTCGAGGGGAAGCTTCATGAGGGCAGGAGAAAGCACGTTATGAGGACAGTCTGGACATCACCTCTGCCACAGCAGGTGGAAAACAGCAGCAGCAGAATGGGGAACCTCAGCCCACCCCCAAAGATAAACCTCCTCTGGCAAGGTTCCACCTCCCAAGTTGCCATCAGTTGGGGAACCAAGCATTCAAAACACATGAGTTGGACTGGAGAGATTGCTCAGTGGTTAAGGCACTTGCCTGCAAAACCTAATTGTCTGGGTTGATTCCCAGAACCCACATTAAGCCAGATGTACAAAGGAGTGCATGCATTTGGAGTTTATTTACAGTGGCTGCAGGCCCTGGCACACCCATTCTCTCTCTCTCTCTCTCTCTCTCTCTCTCTCTCTCTCTCTCTCTCTCTCTCTCTCTCTCTCTCTATGTTTCTCTGCTTGTAAATAAATAAACAAATGCAAATAAATAATTAAATATTTTTAAAAACACATGAGTTTATCAGGGATATCTGATTCAAACGACCACAATCAGAAATTTGCTTCTGACAGTTCTGGAGGCTGGGAAGTTCAAGGTCAAGGTGGTAGCAATTCCATGTCTAACAAGAGTGGGGTTTCATGTGGATCCTCCATGGTAGGTTCCGGGGTGGCTCATCTCTTGCCAGGATGTCAGCTATCGGTCTGTGGCTTGTTGGTAGGGTTGGAAAGGTCACAGCTCTCTCTCTCTCTCTCTCTCTCTCTCTCTCTCTCTCTCTGTCTCTGTCTCTGTCTCTCTCTCTGCCTTCTGAAAAACAGAAACAGAATCTCCCTGGGAGAGTGAGATCAGTATAGGTTAACTGAGATACACATTTCTGAATTGGCTAGACTCTATTGTGATTAGCCTCTTTGTAATTCACTTGTAAAGTGAATTTCTCTTTGGGGACCCCAGATTTTGGTTCCCAGTGTATTTCTTTTTCTTTTTCTTTTTCTTTTTTTTTTTTTCAAAGTAGGGTCTCGCTCTAGTTCAGGCTGACCTGGAATTCACTCTGTAGTCTCAGGGTGGCCTTGAACTCATGGCGATCCTCCTACCTCTGCCTCCCGAGTGCTGGGATTAAAGGCGTGCGCCACCACGCCCGGCTTCCCAGTGTATTTCACCAAGTCCCAATTCTAGTTAAGAGCTCCTTGTCACTGAGTGGATTACTTGGCCAAATTAAAAGCTGTTGATTGCCTCCCCCAGGCTTTGGTGCCTCCATTGCACATGTGTTCATGTCTTGGTTCACTGTTCTCTCTCAGTAGGAAGTGTGTTCAGCCTACTCATGGCAGCAAACTGCATTTTACAATCAGCGGTCTCTGTTTACACCAATTATCATTGACCAGTTTCCCCTGGCAGCTTATGTAGTGCCTTCCATCACTGCAGTAACTACCATCTGGGGGAAGGGGGGGCAAGGGGGAGACTTAATCATTAAGCTAAACCAATAATGATTTGAAATTATAATATCCTCACTTGTATATTGTAACCTCTTGAGCAAGAAGTGGGCATTGTCTGTCAAGCGGGGCCATGAATAGAAGGGGAGAGAGTCTAAGCCCATGAAAAACTGATCAGTCCTGCAACTCCTGGCCTGTCACTGGCTCCTTCCCTCACTCAGCTGTTAATCAAAGTGACCCATGAGGGCCCAAAAACAAGACAGGATTTTGTCAAAGTTCTTGAATACCCACCCCAGGCCAAAGGTAAGATCCTGTTGCTGAAGAAACCACAGAAAGCCATCTATCAGCACCGAGAGACCCTGCAAGGTCATGACGGCCTTTGTGTTCTAAGAAACCTTTATCAGTAAGTCCCACAAAAACTGTCCTCTGTCATGTCTTCTCAGTGCTTTACGGCTTGAGCACTTAGGTTTAGGTCAATAATCTGTCTCAAATTAATTTTTGTGTAGATTGACTTTTAGGAGGGTGTGATGGTTAAGATCCAGTTGTCAACTCAACAGGATTTTGAATCATTATGGTAACAAATCTCTAGGACTATCTATGAAGGGATTTTCTTTTAATTTTTTTTTTCTGAGGTAGGGTCTCACTCTAGCCCAGGCTTACCTGGAATTTACTCTGTAGTCCTAGGAGGCCTGGAACTCACAACATTCCTCCAACCTCTGCCCCTTGAGTGCTGGGATTAAGGATGTGCACCACCATGCCTGACCTTAATTTTTTTTTTCTTTTTTGAGGAAGGGTCTCATTCTAGCCCAGGCTGGCCAGGAACTCACTCTGCAACCCAGGCTGGCTTTGATCTCATGTGATCCTTCTACCTCTGCCTCCTGAGTGCTGGGACCCACCACACCTGGCTTGGAGGGATTTTCTATGTTAGGTTAACTGAGATGTGAGGACTCACCTTAAACATGGGAGGCACCATTCCTTGGGCAGAAGTCCTAAATAAAGAGGAGAGTGCTGCAGTATTCATGGCTCTCTGCATCCTGATTTTGGACACAATGTGACCAGCTCTGCTCCATGCTCCCATCACCATGGCTTCCCAGATGGGATAGACTGTAACCTCAAACTAAGCCAATCTAAACATACCCTCCTTGAGTGTTCTACCACTGAGCTATGCCCCCCAACTCTACAGTGACTTGATCTAGATCAAGTTTAGTTTCCATTTGAACATTCAATTATTTTAGCATGGTGTATTGATGTTCTCAAAAAACTAGTGTTTGGTTTTGTTTATCTTTTGAAATGATTTTGTTTTCCGTTTTATTAATAATTGTTTTAGAGTCTCACTCTAGTCCAGGTTGACCTAGAACTCACTCTGTAGCCCAGACTGTCCTTGAACCCATAAAGATCCCCCTACCTCAACCTTCTAAGAACTGGGATTATAGCTGTGAGCCACCACAACCAACTTCATTACAATTTTTTTATTTCTGGGAGTGGAGAGATGGCTTACTAATTAAAGGCACTTACTTGCAAAACCCAATTCCCCAGTATCCATATAAAGCCAGATGCATAAAGTGGTTCATGCATCTGGAGTCATTTGCAGTGGCAAGAGGTCCTGGTGTACCCATTCTCTCTCTCTCTCTCTCTCTCTCTCTCTCTCTCTCTCTCTCTCTGTGTGTGTGTGTGTGTGTGTGTGTGTGTCTCTGTCTGTCTCTCCTTGCAAATAAATAAATACTTTTGAATTTTTATTTTTTTTCACTTAAACTGAGTTTGTTTCTCTTCTGATAGTTTCTGAACATGAGGGGAAATCTATCAAGATGTTTGTCTTTTCTAATATGGATTGTTATGTTGCACGTTTTTCTCTAAATTCTTCTGTAGCTGTTAACATGAATTTTGCTACTTTGTGCTCTCATTTTTATTAAGTTGAATACATGTTTTTCTATTCTTTTTTATTTTATCTTTGAAAGACACTGGATTCCTAGATCTTGTTGATTCTCCAGATATCTGATCTTGAGTTCTAATTATGTTGTAGTTAGAGATGGCTGATGAGTGGATAAAGAGTTTGCTATGCAAGCATGAGTCCCTGAGTTTGGATCCCTAAAGCCACATAAAACCAGATGTGGTGGTACAAGGATCTGAAATCTCAACAGACCTATGGCTGGGGATGCTAGGCAGAGATAGGAGAATCCCCAGCTTACCTGGCAAATGTAGTGTCAACAAGAGACCCCGCCTCACACAAGGTGGAAGGCAGGCCGACACCCAAGGTTGTCCTCTGAACTCCACACACTCTCCCTGGCACTCATGCATCTATACTACACCTGAACACATATGCACACATATACACACATCATGCACATACACACAAAAGAAAATGCAGTTTTATTTGAACAGTTTACATTTTATAAGAAGTTGCTTTATGGTTCTGAATCCAGTCTACATTGGTACCAATATTTCATGTGGACTTGAAGGTATTGTATATTGTATTTGGCTCAAATATTTTTATCAAGGTCTATATTAGAGAGTTAAGATTTCCTCTCTCCTCCTTAATTTCCTGTCTTCTTGGTCTGTCAATTATTGAGAGAAGACTATTAAAATCTCCAAGTATAATTCTGGCTTCATCTATTTCTGCTTTCCATGTTCTACACTATTTCCTCTTGCTTTTTGAATCTCTGTTGTTAGCTTTATCATTTAGAATTGTTATTGTCTTGATGACTGAACCCCTTCACCGCTGTGAAATAACTGCTTTGACTCTGATGTTAACCTTTGCTCTGAAACCTACTTTGTGTGAGAGCCTTTCGATTGGCGTTAGCGTAACTCACGTAGGCCAAGCTGGCCTCACTAGAACGCTGGAGCATTGCTGTGTCCATTGGCATCTTGTCAAATATTGTCTATGCCTTTCTCTTCTTCTTCCGTAATACCAACCATACATAACTTTCTCACTCTATTTCCCATGACTCTTCAACTCTCTTGTGTACTGTTTACTTTTTTAACTCCCTAGGATGGGTGTTCTATAATTTCTTCTGGTCAATCTTCCATGTCAGTATTTTTATTTGTTATGTCTACTCTGCTGCCAAAAAAATGCTAGACTTTAATGAAATGTTTATGTTTTTAAAACTACATTTGTGTATACAGTTTCATTGTTGTGCATTTTTTCCACTTTCTGGAATTTTTATTTGTTCCTATTTAAAATACATTGGCAGGGCTGGAGAGATGGCTTTGTGGTTAGGTGGTTGCTTGCAAAGTCTGATGAGCTGGGTTCAATTCCCCAGTATGTATGTAAAGCCAGATGCACAATCTAGCCCACGTGTCTGGAGTTTGTCTGCAGTGGCAGGAGGCCCTGGTGTGCCCATTCTCTCTCTCACTCTCCCTCTCTCTCCTTGTAAATAAATGAATAAAAACACTTTAAAAATAAAAAATAAGCCGGGCGTGGTACCACATGCCTTTAATCCTAGCACTCAGGAGGCAGAAGTAGGAGGATCACCGTGAGTTCAAGGCCACCCTGAGACTCCATAGTGAATTCCAGGTCAGCCTGGGCTAGAGTGAGACCCTACCTCGAAAAACAAACATAAATAAATAACAAAGTTAAATAAAACAATAAAATACACTGACACATTTTATAGTTTCTTCTACACTACAGATATTTTCAAGCTTGTCATTTATTCCTATAAAAGAATTCCTTCATTATTTATATTATGGGTGTTAAATAGATTGTTTCATTCCAAGGTACATTTTAAATAGTTCCATAACGGAGATGGTTTCAGTGTTTGTCATCTAAAATAATGGGCTGAAATGCAAACCCAAGTTGGATTTCTGAGAGAGAGAGAGTATGGTCACACCAGGGCCTCCTGCCACTGCAAACAAACTCCAGACATGTGCATCTAGCTTTATGTGGGTATTAGAGAATTGAACCCAGGCCAGCAGGCTTTGCAAGCAAGTGCCTTTAACCACTGAGCCATCTCTCCAGCCCCCGGATTCCATATTTTGTATTGTACCACTTTGTACCAGATTCGTATCTCAGATAAAAGTTTTTCATCCAGAAATTTTAGAGTAACATAGTATGTTCTCATCAGAATTGATGAACGGGAGCCCAATTTAAGTGATCCCTCTTTCAAAGACTATACGTGCACACACCTGCCAAAAAGTAGCCTAGAGTTGTAAGTATTGAACTTAGCTTTTTTCTTTAATGTAGGCCTTAGACTATTCTGCCTCTGTTATCATGTATATTCGGTAGATACCTTTTACCCTGAGTCAACAGGGACCTCATGGGATGCTGGAGATTGCAGTTAAATGGGCCTCTGGTGGCCGGGAGTGGTGACACAGCAGTTCATCTCAGCCCTCAGGAGGCAGAGATAGGAGGATCTCCGTGAGTTTGAAGATCACATAGTGAATCCAGTCAGTCTGAGCTAGAGCAAAAGCAAAAGCAAGACCGTACCTTGAAAAACAAAAACCACAAACACATACACAAAACATGCTTCTGAGGGAAGAAAATAGGAAGGACATATACAAGAGGGGGTGCTCATGAGACCTCACATCCTGAGAAGCTATAGGTAGTTAATGGTTGCTGAACCAAGGAAAGATTTTCCTCAGGGTTGGAGAGATGGCTCAGAGGTTAAGGCGCTTGCCTGAAAAGCCTAATGACCTAGGTTTGATTCCCCAGCACCCACGTAAAGCCAGATACACAAAGTGGTGCATGCATCTGGAGTTCCTTTGCAGTGCTGGAGGCCCTGGCGTGCCCATTCTCTATCTGTCTCTCTTCTCTGTATCTCTCTGCTTGCAAATAAATAAAAAAATTTTTAAAAGATTTCTTCAGTAGTGTAGCCACTAGTAGGTTGCCCCATCCTCCTGTAAACAACCCCTCATCCATACTCCTATAAGCAACCCAATTTAAACCTAATGGATCACCAAAAGGGTAAAAAAATACAATAATAATAACAATAATAATAATTGGCTGGAGAGATAGCTCAGTGGATAAAGCACTTGCTTTGTAAGTGTGAGCACCTGCATTTGGCTCCCCAGAACCCACCAGGCACTATGGCAGGTGTCTGTAGTCTCAGTATGCCCAGGACAAGAGGGGAGGTCGAGGTTGTGGCTCATGGGCCAGCTAGCCTGGCAAACACAGCAGTGATGCCCTGCCTCAAACGAGGCAGAAGGCAATGACTGTCACCAGTGGTCCACTGACTTCCACACATGCTCTGTGGTGCATACACCTGCACCCACACACATGAACATGGACAGGCACACATCATACACAAACAAATAAATGTAATCAAACAAAAAAGACATGAGTGTAGGAGGGGGACTAGTTGGGAACAAGATGAAACTCGTTATTATATATAATTAACCTATGCTAATAAAAACTTTAAATATAAATATATTTTTAAAGAACATATACAGGGGGCTGGAGAAATGGCTTAGTGGTTGAAGGCACTTGCTTGCAAAGCCTGCTGGCCCAGGTGTGATTCCCCAGTATTCACTAAAGCCAAATGCACAAAGTGGCCCATGTGTCTTGTGTGGAGTTCATTTGCAGTGGCTGGAGGCCCTGGCGTTGCCAGCAAACACATTAACTGCTGAGCCATCTCTAAAGCCCAGGAAAGAAAAATTTTAATGTAAAGTATTGTCATTTTTCTTGCCTAAAAATCATGCATGCCTTGAAAGCTTTTGTTGTATCCCAGAAAAACTTGGCTCAATTCTGTTACATGCTTAATGACCTGGATGTGGAAAGTGGGTCCTCATTCCCAATTGTCCTGCTTTACACAAACTTCTTAACATTCTTTTTCAGATATCAGTATTTTATCAGAACATAAATTATGAAACAGTACCAGATTACTTCCAAACACAGTAAGTATGACTCATAAAAGAAAATTTAAATAGGCTATTCATTGATTTGTAAGTTTTCTTTTTATTTAAATGGACTCGTACCCTTATAAGGTCCCAATTTCAAATAACTTTAAATGTTTCAATATGTGTGAAACGAATATTTAATCATATGAAAATATAAAATTCTCATGGGCATGGTGGTGCACACCTTTAATCCC
Source organism: Zapus hudsonius (assembly GCA_004024765.1). Lineage (NCBI taxonomy): Eukaryota > Metazoa > Chordata > Mammalia > Rodentia > Dipodidae > Zapus > Zapus hudsonius. The sequence continues at coordinate 8,286 of PVHP010022640.1, forward strand.
AGCACTCAGGAGGCAGAGGTAGGGAGACCACTGTTGAGACAGAATAGGAGAAAGCTAGGCAGCTTTCAGACAGGGGTTAAGGTCCAGAAGGAACCAGAAGATGCCAAGCACCTTATCTCTCATTTTGTCATAAGAATGAAAACTCCTAACCTGGACTAGAACTCATGTCTGACTGACACTGATCTGCTACGCCCCCTGCTGTTCATAGTCAAACATGCTATGAACCCAGCCCCAGATACAGGCGGACTCTGATCCATCCTCCAGATTTAGTAACAAATCAGATTTTTCTCTGCCTACCTGAATGAAACACTATAAAGGTGGTTCCCCCCTTTGGACAGACAGATGATAGATTTCTCCTAGTTCAATGGAAAATGGCTTATCTGAAGATTCTCTCCATTGAAGTTTCTCACACTGGGCTCATATTCACTGGCTTTCCATTGTTTTGTTATTTTGGCTCACTGTTTTTGAGTTTCAAATCCATGAATGAGTGGCTCTCTTGCCTTTGGGACTCTGGCAAAGCCGCCACCATCAGGTCAAGAGTACATGTTGGTGCACACTTCTACTCCTTGAGCCAGGCAGAAAAAAAAAGAAGAAGAAGAGCCCAGGGCCCTACAATCTCTGTGAGGGCACACCCAAGTCACTCAGGGACCTCACATGAAGCCCCACGTCTCAAAAGTGCTATCCCGGGAACCAAACCTTTAACACACGAGCCTTTAGGACATTCTTGTCTAAACCAAAGCAGGGTTTCATCAACCAAAAAGGGTATTGTTGTTTTGTTTTGTTTTTGCATGTGTATGTGTGTGAGCATATGTGTGTGCCTGCAGAAGCCAGAGGTTGACATCTGCTTTCTTCCTTTATGACACTCCACCTTACTTACTGAGGCAGGATCTCTCATTTGAACCCAGCCTGGCTAGCCATCTTGCCAAAGTGATCTCCTGTTAGGATGGTGCAGGGAATCCTAACTTGGCCCTCATCCTTGAATGAAAGCACTTCACCCACAACCATTTCCCTAGCCCCAAAGCCACTTCTTAATAATTTGCATGAATATGTTATCATTAACTCTTATCTCAGAGTTTCTCAATTAAAAACAAGAATTCTAAACCTGGTATGATGGTCCACACCTTAAATCCCACCACTTGAGAGCCTGAGGTAAAGAGGATCATCATGAGTTCGAGGCCAGCCTGAGCTACAGAGTGAGCTCCAGGTTAGCCTAGGCTAGAGTGAGACTCTGCCTCAGAAAACAAAAACAAAATATAGCGCTGGATAGATGGCTCAGCAGTTAAGGTGTTTGCCTGCAAAGCCTAATGACCCAAGTTCAATTCCCCAGTACCCACATAAAGCCAGCTGCACAAAGTGGCGCATGCATCTGAAGTTCATTTGCAATGGCTAGAGGCTCTGCTGTGCCCATAATCTCTCTGTCTCTCTTTCTCTGCTTGCAAATAAATAAAATAAATAAAAGAAACAAAATATAAGAACTTTAATATCAGAGAAAGAATTTACCTATGAATAAAACCCTATGCAACCTGATCTTTGACTCTTGGATTAGGTGGTATTGAAACACTTAATCTGAAGAAAGACAGGCAACCTGGTTTTTGTGTGTATTAGTTAGCTTTCTGTCAGTACAGCAAAAATAATTTAGCTCACGGTTTCCGAAACTGAAAGTGCAGGCTTGGTGAGGGCCAGCCCAGATTGCATCCCCTCCAGGTGGCTAGCAATGGTGGGACCCATGCAGGAGCAAGCAGATTCCATCTTGAGCAGGAAGCTGAGAGATGTGAGACCAGGCTCACTCCTTCTATTACAGCCCTTTCCACAGGGCTCCACTTCATGTGCCCAGTGGTCTAAGGATCTTCCTCTAGACCTTTCCAAATATGCCACCCAGTCAACCAAACTGTTAGTCACATGAACCTTTGGGAAGAGACAAAATTAAACCATATGTAGTTCCTGAGAGAATCATATTGAAAATGACTGAGCTCTTCAGTAGCTATTTAATGATAATAAATTATTATATTTAAAAATTACTTATAATTGTTCTATGTAATTACACCCAGGGCACTTTTTATGATTATCATTTTGACTGGACTCTTTTTCCTGTCAGTTCTTTCCAGTAAAAGAGCTTCTTTCCTAGGAAAAAACTCTGTTTTTCTTTATTATACAAGTGAGCCTTGAGTCACCACTCTATGCCAGACACTGCTTGATATTCCAAATACACCATCAGGAAGGCCAGGGTGAAAATGTCACAGAGCATACCTCCAGTGGAAAAGACAAACACCATATGATCAAGTAGACCAGATAATGCCAAGTACTGAAACATGATATTAGTAAGAAAAAAGTGGGAAAGGTTTTCCATGCACGCATTAAGTCCTGAGTTTGCTCCCTAGCATGCTCCGAAAAGCTGAGCATGGCGGTGCTTGAAACAGTGGAGGTGCTTACCTGCTGTATTAGTCAGGGTTCTCTATAGGAAACAGAGTTGATAGAATGGATTGTATAAAAGGGAATTTATTGGGGTAGCTTAAGACAGTCCAACCATAGCAGTCTGCAGGCCCATGGGTGAAGGAACCAGTAGCTGTTCAGTGCACGTGGGTGGAGGCCTCAGCAGTCCCAATCCAGCCCAGAAGGCCTGATGGCTCCCTAGGTAGCAGCTGCTCTTCAGTCCATGATGTGAGGCCAAGGAAACTGGGTTCCAACGTCCAAGAAGGGTAGGAGAGCCGATGCGAGTGCAAGTCATGAACCAGCACCAGCAGCCAGGGAGGAAGGAAGAGGTTCCTTCCCCTCAAGCTTCCTTATATCCAGTCTCCTTCTGGAAGGCCCACCCACTTGGGAGAAGGGCTCACTCTGGAGGAGGGACCTCCTCCTTTTGTCAATCCTTTCTGCAGGCAAGCTCAGAGACCCACCCAAGATTCCTGTAGATTATTAAACAGGTCAAAGTGACAAATAAAATTAACCATCACACATGTTTCTCCCTTCCCTGTCCAAACCATCTGGTGATCAAAGTGTGGAGTCCTACGAGGTGGGGCAGCTGCGGAAGTAGCACCCCACACCAGCACTGCCCTTTGGACCCCGGACCTCCTCAGGGTGTTCAACCCATCATGTAATGGGACATTGCCTTTGCTCTCCAGAAAGACAGAGTCCTGTCTTCTGTGGTCAGAATCCTGTAATAACTGGTGTGACTTGTTTTTACTAGGGAAAGTAACATGGGTCTCCAGCTTGTTCAACTCCGACCTAGTGATTCTTCAAAAATATGTCCAGTGTCCCAAAAGGTGAGTGTATGGATTGATGGTTAAAAGCTTTTCTTCAAAAATATATAGTTAATAAACTAAATGATGCATCTTTTCTATGTAATGCCTCTCCCCTTCACTCGGCAACATTCTGTCATGTTTCACTGTGACGCTAGCATGACTTTATTTTGGAAGCAAAAGATTTAGTTTCTGCCTTCTGTGAGTTTATCATCTAACATGGGATCTACGAATGGACACAAAAGTGTGAAATTATTAGTTTTTTTAAGTTCTGAAGATAAACTGTGTGAAGGAAACTGAAATTAATAGGAACAACTAAAACTGTGTATGGTTTTTCAGAGAAGTCTGATAGTCATGTCCACATTGATCCCACATTTATTCGTTCAAAGAGAGTCATTCATTCATTCATTCATTCATCCAGAAAAGCTTCCCATCTGCCCATTCTGTTTTAGCTTTTCAGTTGGTACACTTGGTTATGGGAGTTTTAAAGCTGAATAGACTGTGTCCTCCCTCTAGGGGCTTAAGACAATGTCCATGATGTACTTACACAGTTACCAAACAGCTCAGAAGAAAGAGGGGGCAATTTTGATTGGGAAGGCAAAGGTGAAAAGAGAGATATATTCAGTTTGTGATGGAGAATTAGTAGCTGGACGGATGGCAGGCAGAAGCAAGAGATTTCAGGAGACGGCTGCGGTGGTAGACAGACAGCTGCCAGTATTATGAAGCAAAACGCAAAGTGTGTGATCCGACCTAGCTAGGGCCTGATCTTGTTCCTTCTCAAGCTCTTGAGCACCTATTATACCAGGTATTATGGTGTCCAGACCCCAGCACAGGACCTAGGACAGATGTGGTCTGTTCTTAGTACTGCTAACACACACTGTCTCCTGGGGAGAGCTGACACCACACATGGCCAATGTCCCTGTCCACAGACCTACCCAGCTGCATCTGCACTAGAAACAAGAAATCACGGCCCCACAGGTTCCTGTCACAGCTGGAGTCTGTATCTCCTACCTTCTGCTATTTGGCTCTGTTCCCTTATGGATACGTTCCTGATGAGTTAGGGACCCCTCATCACCCTCTTCTGCCCAACCCACACTTTACCCATCACGTGAGTTCAGATCCCAGCTGCACCAGTCACTGACTCAGACAAGCTACTTAAAGCCTGTAGGGTTCCATAGGGACTTGGAACTCTGGCTCACACACCTCTCCAGTAGATGAAGTCAAACCCTTATTAAACCTACCTCGTTTGGGAAGGAGGAACAGCTGTCTCGTGGGGTTATTGAGAGTGATAAGTAAGATCATTCACGAAAAGTATAAAAAGCAGGACCTGCCACAGAGTCATTATTTAGTAATGTTGGTGTTTCCCTTCTCTTTCCACCAAGACCAGGCGCAATTCACACAGAACCACAGTCTTGGTCCCTAGCGGGATGCACTTGGCTACCCCCCTACTGGAGTAATATGTAACAAAGCAACAGGGAAAATGTGGTGCCGTAGAGACAGGTTGTTTGTCCCTGTACACGTCTCTGCAGTGGATGCTCTCAAACCCAGGGTTCCTTCTTTGAGCCCCATCCTCGTGAGGAAGCACACCAGTACAGAGACATAGGGCTGAGCTCTGCCGGCACTCAAAACCATGGTCCAAAGATTTCTCCATTTGGGTGAAGTCAGGCCCTTTTTAAACCTGCCAGATCAAATGGGCATGGGCGGGGCCATATGACCCGGTCTCACAGCCTGCAGCAGAGCAGTCGGTAGAATGACTGAATTATAGGGATCACTTCAGGGCTAGACTAGACCTCACTGTGAGAGCATGTTTTACCAACAAAGAAAGAGAGAAGGAAGAAGTAAACATGATAGAAAGAGAGAAAGAAAAGGGAGAGGAAGGGAGAAAGAGGTTATAAAAGCTACCAAATCAGATCGCTGTAGGGCTTTCTTTGGTTCTTCGGATGTTGCCTTTTTCCATATAAAATGCCTTTCTTGGACATTTCCAGCCTATGAAGGCATCATGACCTAGTGTGCCTGTGTGATGGTCCCGTTATTGAATTTGACACTTGCCTTTCTCCACTGAATCCTAAAAGAGAGCATTTCTTTCCAGGAAGTGTGGGCTGTGTTATCAAAGCATCTCACTGTGGGCTAATTTCTAGCTTCATGTGTGCTATGCTGTAGAATCCGCATGTAGTCTCTTTTCTTTGAAAAGCCAATGTATATGCCAGGCATGGTGGTACATGTACGAGAGGGCTGTATGTGATGCTACTCAACACCCTGACAAATGACTGGTCCATTCAGAAGCGGAGTCTGGGTGTGAGCAGTCAGGGTGACTGACAGTGATGCAGGGGCAGAGCTGTTCTATTCCCTGATTTACTGAGGGAAGAAAGCAGTGCAGGAAAGGCAAAAAGAAACAAACCGTGTGATCAGAAAAAGGTCCCAAAAGGAGGAAGGCAGTACAGAGCAGACCCACAACCCGACATGTCAACGTTAGCTCTAATTCCAAGATTTGAAATCCAAACTGCTCCAAAATCAGAAACTGTTTCAACACCAACGTAACCCCGCAAGTGGAAGATTCCACACCCGACCTCCTGTGGCAGGTCACAGTCAAATTCTAGATACAGTAAAAAGATTGCCTTCAGGCTACACATATGTGTTAAATATGAAACAAATGAATTTAATGGTTAGACTTGGGTTCCATCCGAGATATCTCATCTATAGGTAAATGTTCTGAAATCTGAAAAAAAAATTGGAATCTGAAACACTTTTGGTGACAAGCATTTCATTAAAGGACATTGAGTCTGTATTAATTCCTTAAATCATGTGAATCTAACCCTGAACTCACAATTGAAAATCACCTCATTTTCAGGTATTCCAAATAGCTGTTGGCTGTGATATGAATAAACACATTTCCATTAAAGGGCAAGTATACTTCCATTTGATCTGTGTGACTCTTAAGTTTTAAAACGAATGGTGCTCTAAGTGGTAATTACTAGTGATAATATTAACTGATGGCTGACATGCTCATAATGAACCAAAATTAAATTGACATTGGTGTCCAGTTTCAACTGGTTTGAACTTAGTGCCAAGCCTAATGTTACATTTGAATCATGCTAGAAAGGAAAATTATTTATTCATTACCTGTATTTCTTTATTTTCCAACTTCCTTTTGAATAGACCAGTTCCTATCTATCTATCTATCTATCTATCTATCTATCTATCTATCTATTTGCAAGCAGAGAGAGATAGAAGAGAGATGGACAGGGGCTCTTGCCACGTCAAATGAACTCCAGATGAATGCACCACTTCATGCATCTGGCTTTATATGGGTACTGGGGAATCGAACCCAGGCCATTAGACTTAAGTGCCTTAACCGCTGAGCCATTTCTCCAGCTCCGGTTTCTATCCTTGTCACTACTTCTCAGCAGCACATTCCCAGGGAAATAAGAGGAACTGTAACCTGTCCTTCCTATTCTACTTAAACCAGTTATAATCTCACTTCTGTTAGAGATTTGCCTACACCCATACCAGAGAGGCCTCCCCTTCCTCCCACAGCACAGAATCACCAGTGAGTGGTTCATTGAGAATCCCTTGGTGTGGATCTCATTGACCTCACAATGAGCCACACTGGATTTTGTGTCGTCCCTTTGCACAGCTGTCCTACCACACAGGAGCCAATCAACACACACAGCACACACAGGCCTGCCCGACTGTGCAGTGTGACCTTTGATTAAGCATAGGATTACAACTGGGGAACATTGACTCTCATCTGAGTATTTAGGAAATGGCTTGCTCTCATCCAAAACAAGTGTCTATTCCTAGTTGGGTACAGTGGCTTATGATCAAAATCTCAGAACTCCAAAGGCAGAGGCTCCTAGACAAGGTGGCACATACCTTTAATCCCAAAATGCCACAGGAAGATTGCCAGGAGTTTGAGGCCAGCCGGGGGCTACAGATTGAGTTCCAGGTCAGCCTGGGCTAGAGTGAGACCCTACCTCTAAAAAAAAAAATCCAAAAATAATATAAGTGCTAGCTTGGTACTTCCAGTGGCAAAACAAGAGAGATCCTGTCTCACACAAGGTGAAAGAGAGGACCAATAGATACTCCCAGGTTGTCCTCAGACCTCCATATGCATGACATGACATGCACACCCATATACACACATCATCATCATTCACATGCATGCACACACACGTGCAAATAAGTAACACTTGAAGAAAATATTAAGCCGGGCACGGTGGCACATTCTTTTAATCCCAGCACTTGGGAGGCAGAGGTAAAAGGATCTCCATGAGTTTGAGGCCACCTTGAGACTATAGAGTGAATTCCAAGTCAACCTGGGCTAGAGTGAGACCCTACCTCAAAAAACCAATAAATAGAAGCCAGGAGTGGTGGCACACACCTTTAATCCCAGCACTCGGGAGGCAGAGTTAGGAGGATTGCCATGAGTTTGAGGCCAGCCTGAGACTGCATAGTGAATTCCAGGTCAGCCTGAGCTAAAGTGAGAACCTATCTTTTTTTTAATTTTTTGGTAAACCAGTGACTTTATTGGGGTTACTTACAGAGCAAAGTGAAGGGTTGCTTACAGGAACACGGATGATTCCAAGACAGCAGTATCACCAAAAACCCTACCCCAACATAGATGAAGACTCAGAGAAACAGAGCTCACTACCCAACCTGCAGGCAACTCTACTGAGAGTATTCAGCACACAACACTTTCAGGTCACGGAGCATAGCTCACTAGAAAGTCTTTTCCCAAGCAGTTGTTTTCCCACACTTTTTGACCTCCTGAGACTCCTGAGCCTCCATCCTCCCCCAATTATTGCTACACACCACTGGTCACTCTGCCTCTCAACAGTTGTATAGCACTTCTGCAACCCTTGGGAGTGAAACCCTATCTTGAAAAACAAATAATAATAATAATAATAAAATAGAAATACAAATGAATAGGGCTACAAACTAACCTCAGAGATTATAATTCAGTGAGTGATGACTCTACAATTATATGATGAAATGTTTGTGCAAACAGGTAAGGAACAATCCTTCCAACCTTAATATGTTTTATTTTTGCAGGTTTCATAACATTGAATGTCAGCGGCGGGATTTTTCTTATGTGATTGACAGGTAAGAAATACATTTAACATAAGCACCATGTCTTATATTAATGCAGTAGTAATTTACAACCTGCCCGTGCATGTTCATTGAATTTCTGTTAGCATCTATGGGTTTGGTTTGACGTGTAATCCGTTTTAGCATTAAACAAAATCTGGAGATCTATACTGAACCTTCTCTGAAACATGCAAGAAACGCACTTCATGATGGTCCCCCTCTAATTAAACTGGATATACAAAGCAAGCCTCATATAATCCCAAATCCCATATTGCTGCTTCTAGGTTAAGGAAGACATACAAGAGTATTTGGTTCCTGCCTCATTTGCTCTAATCCTACATGGCTGTAGTTAATTTTGTTAGAATTTATAGAGGTTCCTTAGCTTCATGAAGGGGGAAGATTCCATTAAAGTAAGAACTTTAAATTAGGCAGTGGCTGAGGTTTTAAAATACACATCTAGGGGTGGGGATATAGTTCAGTGGTAGATCATTTACCTAGCATGCAGAAGGCTGTAGGTTCCAATCCCAAGCGCTGCCAAATACATACACTTCTAACTGGGCAGAGTGGCACATGACTGTAATCCAAGCACTTGGCAGGTGGAAGCAGAAAGATGATGAGTTCAAGGTCATCGTCTGCTACTTAGTGAGTTTTTGAGGCCAGCCTGGTCTACATAAGGCCCTGGCTCAAATAATAATATACATCTGTTGCTCCCGATTCCTCATCTATCGACCTTATGGGAAGCGCTGCATTGGAAATGCACAGTGAACCTGGGCTGTATGTGTCCTTCTTAGTTGAAAACAAGGTTTATCGCCTTGAACATGACTGGTGCGATTTCTGAGAATGTTGTCTTGTCTTCTCTCCAAGCGACCAATGACAGTTTGCATCTTGCTGGCTGTTGTGAGAATGTGTTAGTGGATATGGAAATGGGTATTAGTTCCTGACACATAAGAACCACTCAGTAGTTCATATTGCATTCCTCTATTTAACGTCTATAATACCTCCTTACATAAACAAAGTATGGCTTTAGCTTTTAAGTTAAAAGGAGGCTAGATAAATAAATAATGAATTTTTTCTTTTTCACAGGTCATATCTGAGACATCGGCCATCTAAAAATTTGGTAAGAAGCTATAATTAATTATTTTTTTTGTTTTTCAAGGTAGGTTCTCACTCTAGCCCAGGCTGACCTGGAATTGACTCTGTAGTCACAGGGTGGCCTGGAACTCACATGGATCCTCCTACCTCCACCTGTGCACACCACGCCCAGCTTTAACGCTGAGCCATCTTCCCAGCCCAAGAAAACTACAATTTTTCCAATGTGCTGAAATTCACAATAACTAAAGCACTCTTCTTTTTCTAGAAAGTAATGTATGACTGGGGAAAATATGGCTGCCCACTGAAACTTAATTTCAAACAAAAGTTTCAACCTGAAATAGAACTGTAAGTTTAATTTATTTTAAAAGTTTCAAAATGCTACTCATTCATGTATTTCATAGCAGAGATTTTTGATTACATTCAGTAATGTAAGCGTTTGTTTTCAGACCTAGTTATACAAGGCCCGTGGGCCTGAGGGAGATTAATGGTTTAGCATATGATGGGTGAGAGTTTACAAATTGCTCTTATACACAGATAGCCCTCTCTTTGTTATCCTCTCTTTCTCCAGGCGCCTCCTATAAGTAACTACTAGGAGCCTGTTAAAACATGTTTGGAAGGGAAGAAATGAGACTAAGTATATCAAGATCTCAAAAAGCCACACCTAATTCAATTATTTTTTTTGAGGTAGGGTCTCGCTCTAGCCCAGGCTGACCTGGAATTCACTATGTAGTCTCAGGCTGGCCTTGAATTTACGGCAATCCTCCTACCTCTCTGCCTCCTGAGTGCTGGGATTAAAGGCGTGCGCCACCACACCCTGCTTTTCAATTATTTTTTTTAAGAAGGGTCTAGCCCAAGCTGACCTGGAATTCACTATAGTCTCAGGGTGGACTCAAACTCACAGTGATCCTCCTACCTCTGCCTCTTGAGTGCTGGGACTAAAGGTGTGTGCTACCACACCTGGCTCTTAATTCAATTCTTATAAGCAATATTTCGTAACAAAATCAAATGTTATGAGGAATTTTGCTTTGTTGTTTTTTCTCTGACTTTTTCATTTTCTTTGTCTTTTAAAAAAAAATACTTGATTTCAGCCGAGTGTGGTGGTGCACACCTTTAATCCCAGCACTCAGGAGGCAGAGGTAGGAGGATCACCATGAGTTCAAGGCCAGCCTGAGACTACAGAGTGAATTCCAGGTCAGCCTGGGTTAGAGCAAGACCCTACCTCGAAAAACTAACAAAGAAAAAGAAGTAAACAAGGGGCTGAGGGGAAGGCTCAGTGGTTAAAAGGCTCGTGCTTGCAAAGCCTGTCAGCCTGGGTTCACTCCTCCAACACCCACGTAAAACATAATGCACAAAGTGGCACTGGTGTGTGGATTTCATTTGCAATGGCAAGAGAACCCGGTGTGCCCATGCTTCTCTCTCTCTCTCTCTCTCTCTCTCTCTCTCTCTCTCTCTCTCTCTCTCTCTCTCTCATTTCTAAGTTTGAGTGCTATTAAACATAACAATGTGACGGGTACCATTTGTGCACGTTTACACACTAGCTGGCACTGTCATTAGGTTAAATTAGTGAAGTGAAATCCCTTGCACTGCAGCGAGGGCTCTGGGCTTTGGGTGCCACTTGAAGATGTGGGTCAAGGGCTCCAGTTGAGATTTGTGCTCGTGTCTTTCTGCTGGGGTCCAAAAGGACTCTGCTAGCGTGTTCGGTGCCCTCCTCTTCCTTCCCCACCCATGCCCTCTCCCTCTTACATCACATCCTTCGTCAGGGCTCTCTGCCATTGCTCTAATCTTTAATGTTGAATTTCACATCCAATTATGCCATCAGTTTTCCTGGGCAGCAAGCCTCTCCTTCCCCTGTAGAGACCTGGCTTCGTGTTTGTTTCCTTGTTTTGTAATGTTTAATCCTCCAGAACAAACATAAACCAGTAAAAAAATATTTTCAATCATACATTCTTTTCCAGCAAAACAGTCGCGGTTCAGCCTATCATTATCAAACCCTTGCTCAAGTGCTGAGCTGAGCTCTGGGAGGTCAAAGATTAAAGGTGGGATTTCAACCCTCACAAGCTCCAGTCCAACAAGCTAGATAAACGCATGAGCTGATACACTAAATTGAATTCGAGAAAAGAACGGTGTGGGCGGTTGGTATTAAGAATCCAGCCCAGCATGAAAGGAGAGGGCTCTGAAAGATGTTTCAGGAAACTTGAATTTGAGCTGAGTCACTGAGTCTTAAAGGCTAATGACTAGTTAGCCAAGATGGAAGGGAAGGAGAAATGGCAATCGTGAATTCCATCAGGTAAGCTTTTCAAGCACAAGTGGTACTTTGAAGAAGAAAATTTATAATTAAACAGGCGTAAAGCAAGTCTGGAGCTGTTGGCAGGAAAGTCTGGAAAACAACCTGCTGAGTTCAGATCATTCTCACAGTAAAGTGGTAGGACATATTTGTTTCAGCTAGTTCTCTCTTTTATTTATTTATTTATTTGTAAGCAGAGAGAGAGAGAGAGAGAGAGAGAGAGAGAATGACAGACAGAGAGAATGACAGACAGAGAGAATGAATGGACCAGGGTCTCCAGCCCCTGCAAAGGAACTCCAGATGCATGCGCCACTTTGTGCATCTGTGGGTACTGGGGAATCGAATACAGGTCATTGGGCTTTGCAGGCAAGCACCTTGACCGCTGAGCCATCTCTCCAGCCTTAGTTCTCTCTTAAGAGAAGTAAGTGTAGAGGATAAATTTTAGAGAAAGAAATCTAAATAAGGAGACCTGTTAGTAAACTATGTTTGGAGGGAGGAGTAAATAACTGAAAATGAGACAAAGACAAGATTCATTTATCCAATTAGTGATTTTGTTAAATTTGGTTTTTCAATTAGTGATTATAATCATAAAGACTGGCTGCTCAAAATGCCAGGTTTGTGGCATGCACCTGTAATCCCAACACTGAGGGAGGCTGAGATGAGAGGCTTCCCTGGCTGGCTTGTGGGGGAGGGGAGGGTGAGTTTGCTGGGTAGCCAATCTAGCCAATTTGGTAAGCTCCAGGTTCACCCAAAGAACCTATCTCAAAATAAGGAGGAGGGTGATTAAGGAGGACACCTGACCCCATCTTCTGGACCCCACCTGCATGTGCACTCATGTACACAAGCACTCACATACATGTGCGCCCACACACATCAGATCATGGCCATATATGCACACCACACACACACACACATGCCAAAAAAACCATAGCTAATACAATGACCGATCCACAGTGCTTGTGTTTAATGGATATATAGATATCAACAAGGACTCTTCAATCCTAAAGGTGAAACTGACAGGTTAACAAATGTCGGGACTAGACATTTCCAAAGCTCTGATTTAATTAGTATTCTACTCCATACTAATGAACATTAATCAAAATAAGTAATGCTTACATAGGCAAGGATTTTTGGCACATAACCTCTATAAAGTAAATAAATCATTGTCAAAGATTATTATAAACCCAGAAATCTTGGTAATGCAATACACCCATAATACCACTAGATGGCACTGTAGCTCTTGCACTTTGTGAGAGTTAAGTGACTGGTTCAATTAGGATCTTTTTGATTAAAGTAAAACATAATGAGTTTGAAACTAATTTTATCAAAAATATTTTATTCGTTTATTTACAAATAGATAAAGGGAGAATATGGGATGCGCCAGGGACTCCAGCCACTGCAAACAAACTCCAGACACATGTGCCACTTTGGGCATCTTGCTTTACTATGGGTACTGGGGAATCCAACCTAGACCATCAGGCTTTGCAAGCAAGCACTTTCAACCCCTTGAGCCATCTTTCTAGCTCCACTTTGCTACCAATTCTTTGTTGTTGTCGTTGTTTTAGTCTCAGGATGGCCTTGAACTCACGGGCAGTCCTGCTCCATCTGCCTCCCAAGTGCTGGGATTAAAGGCGGGCGCCACCATGTCTGGCTCCAATTCTTAATGCTTCAGGAACGTCACGACTTTTGTAAGAAGCTTTTAAAATCCAGCTCTCACAAAAGCTGCTGGAATTCAAGTTTGGCTGCTCCTAGAACTACACAATTGTGTATCCACTCATGTGTCCCTGCAGTGTCCCGAGCTCTCAGTGGACTTTTCAATTTTCTCTGGCCCTTCTCCCCTACCAGGAAGCCCTGCAACACTCCACTCGAGCTAGTCATGCCAGTTTGAGTACTAACCTTTTGAGTTCATTTTTCTCAAAACTAGTTAACATGGAAACAAAAATAGCTTCTCAGATACCACTTTTGACACTTAAATTTTTTTCTACTCAGTTTGTGAGAATGGGACAATTAACTGCTTCTTTTAACCAGGCCTGGGTGACAGAAAGTCATTGCAGACCTGAAAAGCCAGATAAAACAGTTGCAAGGTGAGACAGAGATCTGGCCAGGGACAGAGACAACTGTTGAATTTTGTGAATAGATACAGAGCTGCCAAGTGAGAAATGGTATCAAAAAGTAGGAGAGGCCTGGAGAGATGGCTCAGCTGTTAAGGCGCTGGCCTGCAAAACCTAACAACCCAGGTTTGATTCCCCAGTACCCATGTAAAGCCAGAAGCATGAAGTGGTGCATGTGTCTGGACTTCGTTCACAGTGGCAGGAGGCCCTGGTGAGCCCCCCCCCTCTGTCTGCTTGAAAAAAAATTTTTAAGTCGGGTAACAACCTCACAGTGGCTGATGTGGAGGGGGGATTTGGGAGGGGGAAAAGAAAGGATAGTTGGAGGGGTGTATAATCATGGTATATTGTTTATATTTATGGAAATTGTCAAAAGAAACTTTTAGGGGCTTGAGAAGTGGTTCCATGGTTAAAGAAGCTTGCTTGCAATGTATGACCCAAGTCAGATGCACAAAGTGGCCCATGTGTCTGGAGCAGCAAGATGCCCTAGTGTGCCACTCTCTCTCTCTCTCTCTCTCTCTCTCTCTCTCTCTCTCTCTCTCTCTCTCTCTCCCTCTCTCTTTCTCTCTGTCAATTATTATAATTTTTTAAAATTATTTTTGTTTATTTGCAAGCAGGGAGAGAGATAGAAGAGATATAGGGAATGGGTGAGCCGGGCTCCAGCTGCTGCAAATGAACTCCAGATGCATGTGACACTTTCGAGCATCTGGTAGTATGTGGGCACTGGGGAATTGAACCCCAGCCATTAGGCACTGCAGGCAAGTGTCTTAACCACTGAGCCATCTCTCCAGCCCCGTCAATTATTTTTTAAAGTCTTTTTTTTAAGTAGGACAACAGTTAAAGGGTCAGCAGCCTAGGAGCCAGTACCTGAGACCAAAGCTCAATGTAAACTTTCCACCCAACACCAAGTGGGACAATTCCATTCAGAAATATGAGCAATAAGGAGCCGGGTATAGTGATGCAAGCCTGCAATCCCAGTACTCAGAAGGTAGAGACAGGAAGATGGCGGGCTCAAGGCCAGCCTGGGTTCTGAGACTTAATGCAAAAAGTGGTACACACACCTGGCTTTCATTTGCAGCAACAGGAGACCACACACACACACACACACACACACACACACACACACACACACACCCCAAAAAATTTTTTTCCAAAACTAGGTGTGTGGTGTTCCTGAGAAACAACACCCAAGGTTGTCCTCTGGCCTCCACATACAAGCTCACATGTGTGCACATACACACACGTGTGTGCTTATGCTGATTGAATGATACTGGGGTATGCTGGTCTTGTCCTCATTTACCACATCCCTCCCTCTTTTAAAAATTATTTTATAAAAAAAATTATTTTATGTGTGTTGTTTATGTATTTATTTATTTGAGAGAAAGAGAGAGCATGGGCGTACCAGGGCCACTGCAGAGAATTCCAGACCCATGCACCACTTTGTGCATCTGGCTCTGTATGGGTGCTGGGGAATCAAACCTGGGTCCTTAGGCTTTGCAGGCAAGCACCTTAATCACTGAACCATCTCTCCAGTCCTGCATCCCTCCCTATTTGTGTGTGTGTGTGTGTGTGTGTGTGTGTGTGTGTGTATGTATCCTCACCTTCCACTTTGCTTGAGGCATGTTCTCTTGTTCACTGCTGTGTTCCCAGACTATATGGCCCACAAGCTTCCAAGCAATCCTTCTGTCTCAGCTTCACTTCTGACCCTGGGCATGCTGAGTGCTAGTTCTACAGCACTTAGCTTTATATGGGTTCTTGAGATATGAATCAGGCACCACTTAATGCATTGAGCCATCTCCCCGGCCCCACATCCTTCCATAGTTCCTCTTGCTAAAATCCACATCAGAAAGGCCTCAGCCACCCCATCTTATTAATAGATGTCTCCATCAAAATGAGAAGAAATGATGGTTCCAAATAGTCTACTTCATTACTGTGATATTTGTATGTTACATCTGTTATTGGGGGTCAGGCATGGTGGTGCACAACAGTAATCCAACCACTTGGAAGGTGAAGAAGTAAGATTCAGGAGTTCAAGGTCAGCCTTGACTATATAGTTAGTTCAAGGGTTCAAGGTGAGCCTGTCATTTCACTCTGTTTTTAAAAAAATGAAACTATCCGGTAGAATACAATTATTTTACAGAGTTTAAATAATTTCCCCAGGGTCACAAAACTAATAAGTGACAAAGATGGATTTATTCACAGGGATGGCACATGCCTAGCAGTCCAGAGGTGAAGAGGAGGAGGATTAGGAGTTCAAGGTCATCCTGGGCTGCATAGTACATTTGAGAGCAGCCTGGGCTACTTGAGACCTTGTCAAAAAAAGGGGGGGCTGGAGATGCCTAAGGCCCTGGGTTCAATTCCCCAGGACCCACATAAGCCAGACCCACAAGTGGTGGCCCTGGTTCTCTCTCTCTCTCTCTCTCTCTCTCTCTTTATGCTTGAAAATGAATAAATTTTTAAAAGGACAAGAAGGATTTAAGGCTGCCTATTTTATAGTAAACTATTATTTTTGTGTTTGTTGTTTCTTTCAGACATAATGAAAATGGCTATGTTAGAGATGTCACAGCAAACTTCATAATGTGGGAAATACATGGCAGGGATGATTACAGCTATAATACTACTATGAAGCAGGTATGACATCCTTGAATTTAAACAGAATTTAGCATGCAATTAGACGTGCCTTTTTTTCTTTTCAATCTATATGTAAAATGTCTGAGGAAAATGAGACCAAGAAGTGACACTACATAGGAAGAAAAATCTTATTTACTCTGTATTGAATTCAATGACTACTAAAATCCATCTATGAGAAAGGAAGCTATTGTCTTGCTATATAAAACAGACATAAGGGGGGTCAGGAAAAATAAAATAATGTTTATGGTAGGATAGTGCAATTATATATGAGTAATTTCTTTTCTGTCTAAACTATATTTAATGCTTAATGATTTACGGGCCTGCCTTGAGCTCTAAGACATTGACCGCATTTATGCTAAGCTAAGGACACTCTGCAGGCTCTATCTTACTCCACTCCTTTGTGTCATTTGACCCTGTTGACCTTGGCATCAAGGTCCTGTGCACTCTTCTCTGGTCCTCTTCCATCCTCCAGGGCCAGTTGACCTTGGTCTCCTGAGTGAATCCCCTTATTCTTCCCTTTCAAAGCTCTTTGTCTTGTGGCCTTCCCATCAGGATAGAACCTTCTAGAAGTTGCCAAAACCAGTTCCTAAGATTCCTCAGAGATCTCAGGCTCTATACAAAATCAGGGTGATTTCTTTGAAAATAATGTTTTTCTCACCAGAGATTAATTATCCAGAGGACCCCCCCCCAATGGCAGCCAAGGAAACTGATTTCTTACAATAACACTGTAAGAACTCATTGTCTTTCTATCATGAAACCACATATTCACACCCAATATGAAAGTCCTAGTCTGCTTCCTCCCCTGAGTCTCATCACTACACTACTGTAGCTTTCCATCATCTTGATGGCTCTGCCATTGTTCAATTTCTTCTCAAGTCTTGCCATTATACTGTAAGTTTCAAGGCCCCTGGACTCAGTAGTTCAGCAAAATTTTCTCAGAGAACATGCCTTTCCCAACCATCCTGTCAAATTCAGGGTATGCTTTCTCTCACCCCATATATTTACAGGTAAGATGTGGAGGCAATGTTTTTCCTAACCCGCAATATCATTTTCAGATCATTGGCTCTTTGCCTTAAGTAAATGTCCATTTGTTCAAGGCTCCTGCCATCCCATCCCTTCTTGCTGTCATAGATTCAGAACTCGGTCACTTTTTTCTTTTCTTTTCTTTTCTTTTTTTATTCTTTCTGAAAGTAATTAAACTTGCTCTGAATTCCCCAAGTGATCTCATAGAGTTATTGCTGGTAGGAAGGTTCTAAACATGAACTACATTTCCCAGAACCACTTGTATCTTTGCCATGAGTCCATATGATGGGTTCTCATGCTGGAATAGGAACAGAAGTTATATGTGTCATTTTCCCATGAAGCACTTAAGAAGGCATCCCATGAACCTCTACACCTGTCTTATGGCATATCAGTCTATTGAAGCAGCCACTATGGACAGGGTAGACGATAGCTTTGTGAAAATGATCCAGGGGAAGAACTTCAAGGAGCCATGTCCTGTGAAAGCCTGGCTTCTGAGTCATAGCTTCAAGAAGAGTCACCAAGGGCTGCAGAGATGGCTCAGTGGTTAAGGAGATTGCCTGCAAAGCCTAACAATTCGAATTTGATTGCCCAGTACCCACATAAAGCCAGACGCACAAAGTGGCACATTCATCAGTAGTCTGAGCTCTGGAGTGCCCATTCTCTCTCTCTCTCTCTCTCTCTCTCTCTCTCTCTCTGACTCTCTTCTTTCCTCTTAGCTTGCCAATAAATTAATTTAAACTTTTGAAAAAATTTTTTACAAAAAGAGTCACTCCGGAGAAATGTCTAACCAGAACCATCTGCACTGGACTGTACAATCAACCACTCCCTGTGGGAGTTGTGAGGCTGACTCAGTGGATAAAAGCACTTGCTGCACTAGGCACTGGAACCTGTATCCCTAGCACCCAAGTGAAGCAGGATGGAAGTGATGAGTGTGTAGTTGAGAGAATCCTAATGCCTAGGGGAGAGTTAGTTAAAATATAAGAGAGATCCTGTCTCAAACAATGTGGAAGGAGAAGACTAGCACCCCAAAGTTGTCCTCTGACCTCCACACATGCATGCCTATACACACGTTATACATACGTGCACACACATTTTAAAACAACACAATGCACAGAGTGGGAGAAAAATAGTTGCATCATATGTTAGATAGAATATAGCAAAAACTACAATCCAGTAACAAAACAACCCAATTCAAAATCCGCAGAGGACTTGAGTTGATATCTCTCCAAATAAGATACACGAATGTCTAATTAATGTATGAAAACATCAATATCATTGATCACCATCACTAATGATTAAGGAATTGCAACCAAAACTACAATGAGGGCTGAGGAGACAGAAGTGGATAGAGCACTTGCCATGCAAATGTGAGGAAGAGAGTTCAGACCTCCAACACCCACTGTCATGGTTTGATCCAGGTGTCCCCCACAAACAAATGAATGTGTTCTGATAGATCAATCCTCAGCTGATGGCAATCCGGGAATTAGAACCTCACTAGAGCTGTGTTGTTGGGGCGGGCTTATGGGGGTTATTAGCCAGCTCCCCCTTGCCAGTATTTGGCACACCTTCCTGCCGCTGTTTGCAGTGCTGTGGCAGAGGTGATGTCCAGCCCTCTGCTCATGCCATCGTTTTCCCTGCCAGGATGGAGTCTCCCCTCGAGTCCATAAGCCAAATAAACCCATTCCTCCATAAGCCGCTTTTGCTTGGGTTCTTTCTGCACAGCAACTAGAATGCTGACCGCAACACCCACATAAGTGCTATAGAAGTGTTTTGGGGCCTGTGCCCAGGCTACAGAACTAACTCTGTAAAGGTCAGCCTAGGCTAGAGAGAGACCCTGCCTTCAAAAAAAGAAGCTTTGGGCAGCTAGAGAGATGACACAGTGGTTAAAGATGCTTGTTTACAAAGCCTGATGGCCTGGGTTTGATTTCCTAGTACCCACCTAAAGCCAAACACATAAGATGATACCTGGAGTTTGCTTGCAGTGGCACGAGGCTCTGGCATACCCATATTCACTCTCTTTCTGTCTGCCTCTTTCTTCTCTCTCTCTCTCTCTCTCTCTCTCTCTCAAATAAATAAAAATATTTTTAAAAAAATATATATAGGGGGCTTGGAAGATTGCTTAGTGATTAAAAGCACTTACTTACATGGCCTATTGGCCCCGTTCGATTCCCAAGCTACGCACATTAAGCCTGATACAAAAAGTGCACAAATGTTTGCCATTTGCAGCAGCACAAGGCCCTGGCACACCCATGCACATGCATGTAAATGAATAAATGGATAAGTAAATCTTTAAAACTATGCATTTGAATGTGTGTGTGTGTGTGTGTGTGTGTGTGTGTGTG
>PVHP010022641.1:0-15552 GCA_004024765.1 Zapus hudsonius
ATGTGAGACAAGACTTCATTTGTGCCATTGTTTCAATGTAAATTTATGAAGTAGGCATTAAAGATCCTCTGTTACGTAATAAGGAAACTGAGGTCGAAAACTTATTGTCTCAAACTAGGTGTCCAGAGCAGTTTATCTGGGATTTAGCCGAAATCTATTGCATTTTACAACCTAATTCTTTCAACAACGTCCTGATGATCAAATCCACATGGCAGGTGTGATATTTTCTGATTTAGACTCTGTCTTGTCTCCATGGTCATGAAGGAAAATAGGAGGAAACTAGCTTCTCTAGGCAGTTTCAGTGAGGGACTGAGGCCCAGAGGGAACCAGGAGATGCCATTGACATGCCATCTCATCCTGACCCAAGAATGAAAACTCTTGGCAGAACTAGAACTCGGTGTCTGACTGAATCTGATCTCCAGCACCCTGCTGTCCACAGCCTAGCGGGCTATGACCCCAGCTGACCCAGGTGTGGGCAGACTCTATAATCTGTCTTCCAGATTTATTTGAGTTTTCTGTTTAGTTTTGCTTTGTTTTTTTTGTTTTTTCAAGGTAGGCTCTCACTCTAGCCCAGGCTGACCTGGAATTCACTATGTAGTCTCAGGGTGGACTCGAACTCACAGCAGTCATCCTACCTCTGCCTCCCAAATGCTGGGATAAAAGGTGTATGCCACCATGCCCGGCAGATTTATTAATCAATCAGATTTTTCTTTGACTACCTGAATCAAGCACTATAAAGGTGACAGCCCGGAATGCCAGCCCTCTTCTTGGCTTCTTCACTTCCTGGGACCTCTCCCCCCTTGCTTCCAGTTTTCATCCTATGTGGCCTGAACCCCCACTTGAGTTTTGGTCCACATCCCCACTCAGCAGCCTGACTGAGTGGGGAGGTGAAACATAGCCCTGTCTCTTTAAATGTTTTCATTTCTCGTTAAATAATCCTAGCTCATCTCTGCCTTATGATTTTTCACCTGGCTGCATTAACAGCCTTCCTGTGGTCTCCACATCCACCACTGTGCATCCCCACTCTGCATCTGCTACCTGGGCCATCTAACTTTCCTCTAGCCTCCCTCCATGAGAAAGCTCGAGGTGGACGCAATGCATGTTCCTCTCTTCTAAACTTTCTGTTTTTTCCTCTGACTTCATTCCAAAAGAAAACACACAGCAGACAGCAATATGTATTTCTCCTAGAGTTCTCCTTCCATGTGTTTTCGGCTCCCTCTAATCTTTCCTTGGAAGACTGTTTTCTCCATAGATGCCACATGCAGGTGACTCCATTCTGGCGTCTCTTTAAATGTATTCTAATTTCTCTTTAAATCAGCCTCAGTTTCTTTTCAATTTCCATGCATTCATGGCTTCACTCCAGTTTTTCTTTAAAACTTCAGTCTTTCTTTAACATATTATCCACATAAAAGTGTGTTCTGGCCTTCCTTCCAACATCCCAATTCCCTTTAAATAGCTTATTAAACAACTTATTATTTCTCCCCAAATAAACTCAATAATTCATAATTTGTCCTTGAATCCATCTTTACTAAAGATTAGGAAAGAACCCAAAATTTGGGGTTCATAAATCAGGGGAACCCTGAACCCCAAAAATCCTGCACAATCATTTCCACATGGCAGTTGTGATATTTTCTGTCTTCGGGATTTCACCTCTCTTTCCTTCTAGCTGCTGTTGATGCAGAAAAGAGACAAATACCACAGAGGTTCCAAACGCAAACCGCAAAACTACTTCTTGTCTTTGGAAGGAAGTCAACCAAACCTGCTCAAGTGACACAGAGGGTTTTCAGCTCCACCAGAAAACATTATTTCTGCAAGAATTAGGATTGGAAGGGTAGAGGTCTTTCCTCAGAAATTAATGTTTGTATGCCGTTGTATAGGCCTGTCACATAACCAGTTGACTCTTAAAAGAGAAATGAGGACAGTTTGATACTGGAGTACATGTTACAAGACCTTGTTCATCAAAAATAAAATGCATTTAGCAGACTAGAAATATTCTGTCAAATTGAAAAAAATCTTTAATGCTAAGAATGACAGCCATGCCCAATAGTTAGCCTGGGAAAGCAGGTTCAGACATTTGCTTAACGCTCACTTCTTGTTCTAGCTACTACAGCCAACCAAGGCTGAAAGGAATGGAGTCCCTGCCTTCATGGCTGTGTACAGAAACAGAACCTTACCACAGTAGGCCCTAAACGTAAAGTAAGCCTCCTACCCTAGAAACGGCATGGTTCTTGTTTCATACACAAGCATTTAAGAATTGGTGGTTGGCTAAACAGCATGAGTCGGGAGGCTCTTGTTGGTTAAAAGCATTCTGCTAACACAGAAATGAAGGAAATGTTAAGCATATATCCAAAGATATTTCTCAACAGTCAATAGTCACCTGAAGCTGTGTGACCTCAGGAAAAATTTTTAGAGTAAGCAAAGAACCCATAGTGGAAGAAGCTAGCTCACCACAGAAGAGTTGAGGAGTTGATGAAGCAAACTAAGCAAACATAGTCACTGTGGTACAAAGACTTTTTTTATTTGAGACATCTGACATCCGTTGGCATAACACGACAGTAGCTCCTTCCTGGCTATGCTTTCCCTTTTATGTGGTTTTGTCTACTGCAGCCAGATACTCTCCCTTTCCTTGGCTAGCTGCTAAATCACAACTAATAAAGGAGCTGGTTGTTGTTTTAATTGTACAAGAGAAGAGGTACTAGGAGAAAAGCCATGTTTCCTTCAATTTGCCTCACATTTTTGGATCTGTTTTTCTGATTTATAGTGAGACTTCTGCTGCACCAAGTCTCAGAGCTAAATTATAAAGTCAGTTTCAGCTTCAACATATCCTCCCTGGGTCCTGCTGTGTTTCCCTTAATGGCACAGCCTGGTGAGGTCCATCTGTAAGGAGGCATGATTTGCATACGAACTACCACACAGCAGAAGACAGTTCAGCAGCCCCCTCCCCTTTGCCACGCGGTTGCCTTTCTTGTAAACATTTGGGAATGGAAAAAGAAAAAAAAACGTATTTCGAAAGAAATCTTTTACCGTGGAATTGGAAGAATAATTATTTGTGTTTTGTATTTGAATTCTTGATATGCATTGCCATTGAAAGCAGCACCATGCTTTTGGAAGGAACGGCTCCTTATGGCAGGCACCCTTAGAAGCAGGAAGGTCCCTGACTGATACAGCACCCTGGGCTCTCTTGGTCTGTTTGTTTAGCCTGATGTGAACAGAAATTCATCCTAGCAAGAGGAGAGTCCACCGAGAATACATAAGTATTTCAGTTTTGCTTCAAATTAAAATGTGGGAAGGAGTCAAAATGCTGTTGAAAAAAAGAAAATGAGTTATTGTTCCTTATATTGGCCTAAAGGTAGAGCAATATTCTCTTTATATTCTGTTTTTCTAAACTGGATTTAATCTTCCTTTCACTGAGCAGAGTAACAAAAACAGTAATAACTTACTGCCGCCTACAGATAGGAGATAAGTCCTGGAAACTATCTGCGGGTCCAAAGAAAGATGAGCCTGGAGTTCACACGATAGCGCCACAGGTCAGGGAACATAAATCTCAGAGTCGTTACGTGTGCAAACGAATACTGCCTTACCATCAGGAATTTCATTTTGCTTGCAGTTTATGAGGCTTAAATGAAATTAAAATTACTGAAAAAGCAGATATTCCAGTAGTATATTCAAGCCATTTAATTATCACCAAACCCCCCCCACACACACCAGCAAGGACAATGGGTTGTCAGTTACTGGAGTCAAAGTTTTAAGGAGAAGAAAAAGCCCCTCGTCAAGCTTTGTGCCAGGCAACATTTACAAGTATCTTTCACTGCCCCAAGTCAGGAAGACCCTTCGCAGGCCTGGGACAAGCCAGATGGGCACGGGCGCAATGGTGCTGTGTGTTATTATTAGTGTTCATACGATTTTGCCTTGACTGCTTGCTCTTGTTCTTTCACATATTTGCTACTTCTTTAATGTTCATATGTTGGAACCTAATACTCCACAAGGTATAAAAATCTTTAAATTGTGATTAGGCCCCAAGGGCTCTGTCTAAGCTGCCCTCCCACCCCCCGCAGCAGAGACCTGCACTCTGATAGACAGGCTTTGGGCTGGAGAAGTGGCTCATTGGTTAAAATGCATGACTGTGAAATCTACCCACCTGAGATCCATTTCCCAGTACTCACTGAAAGCCAGATACACAAAGTGAAGCATGCATCTGGAGTTGGTTTGCAGTGGCTACAGGTCCTGGCACACCTCTCTCTCTCTCTCTCTCTCTCTCTCTCTCTCTCTCTCTCTCTCTCTCTCTCTCTCTCTCTCTCTCTCTCTCTTTCTCTCTCCTGGCAAATAAATAAATAAAAATATTTTTAAATATGTCCATGATTGCACATTAGAAAAGAATTTCAGGACAAACCTGTATAAAGCAGAGTTGGGTTATATTAGGGAGACATTTAAACACAGAGGCACCCAAGGAAAAGATAACACATGTGAGTATAGGCTCTCAAAATGAGGAAGGATGCTTCAGCATTTTCGAGGTAGCCATATATATAATGATTCTGGTGGGTTCTCAAGTTATATCTTAAAGAGTTAGTAACTTAAATGAGATTATAGGGTAGTTCTTGAGGTACATTGAATAAGATTTATTATAACTGGTAAGGTAAAAAAATAATATCAGTTCACATAGGTAGCATGGGAAATTAATGTTTTTACTATAAATAAAAGTTTATTGTCTCTTTAATTATAGTTTTATTGGGAACTTTAATATATAAGCATACTGAAAATTGGTTGTATTCCTAAATGTTCAGTTGGGAAGATGTGTACACAGCCTGCTACTTAGAGCCAGTATAAGTTAATTTCTGCAAAACCACTGATTGTAGGTTTAACTGGGAAAATATTCACATAATTCACTTGACACATTTGCATTAACTCACAGCCCTAATCTGATCTTAATACTTAAAAGATGGCAATCTCTCAAAGGTACCATGATTCATAGCACTGGTTGAGGGTAGATGTGGAATTAAATATGATAGAAATATATTTAAAAGTTAAATTTAATATTTAAATTTTTAATATTCAAAATTATTATTCAGATTAACAGTATTTTATAAACAAAAGAATGTCATAAATCTTTCACATGATACACTATTTTTAATGTTTATTGACAGTAATTTTACATACAATTTGGTATTTATTTATTTTTTTAAGTGGAAGTATATTTTACTAATAATTTCATTTCATACATGAGGGAGTCAAAACATTGAGATATAAAATAACTTAGGGAGACAATGTCTATAAGGATCCAGAGCTTATGTTGATATCTATCATTCTACTCTGTTTTATAAAACAAATGTCTTTGTTGGTTTTTTTGTATTCTGTACTTCATATTTACTATTTATTTACCATCTTTTCTCCCTAATTATATTTACTCTTTCCAGTAACTTAGAATTTTTACTGACTGCTTTTATATCTCTCATGTTTCTCTTTAATTTTTTGTCATTACTTCCCTATGTGATTTTTTTTCTTTATTTTTAAAAATCTTTATAGACTTGTTCATGAGATTCCCAGAAAATTTCAGGTTTACATCTGGGAGAGGAATGCAGCTATACTTGTAGGCCATATACACTCGAGCCTTCAGCATGGTTCATGGTTCATTGCTATTTTAACACGCTGGTATGAAAAATATTTCTTCATAGAAAGAATATTGTCTTCATGTAGGAAACCTTCACAGCAAAGGTTGCTAATTGTTCTGAAATTCTTGACTATCAGCTGGTGAGAGAATGTCACCAGCCTCCAGGGTTCAGGAGTCCCTTCCCTTCCCATATCTGCTCTATTTTCCCTGCCTTCCTATCCTGCTGCAAAATTATCATTCCTTTTTAACAGCCTTGAGGAAGTAAGTTTGCCCCTCTGCCATCTTTGGAACATGAGTTAAACCAGATAAACACTCTGCTAGAGGCTTGAGTTTACACCTTGCAGCCGGCAATGGACTCCCATTCTGGATTACCCAATCCAAAAATCAGGAATAGACTGAAACAGTATCACCCAAGAGAAAGATAAAGGCAGTGACTAAAAACAGACACACACACAGCCAGCTGAACTTGGACCAAGTTATCAAATGTCCTGGTTAGAAGATTCTCTTCTGTAAAATGAGAATGATAGCAATTAGATATGGCTGCTGCCAGGATTAAGTGAGTTTCCATGTCTAAACTGTGCAGACCAATGCTTAGAAATACAGAGTGGGCTCAACAATGTAAGTTTTAGTCCTATTAGTGTCTGATCCAAACTGGCAGACTGTTGCTGAGATATTAAATTCCTCGTTTGCTCACAGTACAGAGGTACTCAAACTTGATAAGCAGCACGTTGATAACATGGATATGGTGGTATTGTTTTGGTGTTGAGGGATGAAAAGGGCCTTGTGAACGCTAAGAATATGATCTGCCATGGAGTCACAACATTTATTCTTATATTTTTTTCAAAATATAATTGTCCCAAGCCAGATGCACAAAGTAGCACATGTCTAGAGTCTGTTTATAGTGGCAAGAGGCCTTGGTGCCCCTATTCTCTGTCTATCTGTCTGTCTATCTCTTCATCTCAAATGAATTAAAAATACAATGACATTTATTTGAAAATGACCTTTAAAAAGATTCATCTTCATTGAATCTGCCTCTCACAATAGTCCAGTGAGTAAAATATGGAGCTTAAGAGACTAAAAATGCTTGGATTCTTGCTGATGGACAGTGAGTTCCAGCCCTAGAACGTGAGCACAGGTGTGCATGGCAACACAAGGAAGATTCTTCAGCCAGAGCACACTGACAAAGCTGCTGTCCAACTTCAGGATCCCAAGAACATAGATGAATTAGTCTTCTCTGCATTACACTGCATCTTGCTTTATTCCTGTTTAAGAAGGACAGTACAGGAGCTTTCTTCTCTGTTAAGCATTCAAGTCTTCCTAGTTATAGCTACATCCTCTTCTCACAATGCTACACTTTCTGATGTAGTCAGCTCCTCATTGTTGGTGTGAACATCCAACAAGACACAGTTGATGGAGGAAGGCATTGATTTCAGGCTTAGAGATCCAGGGGAAGTTCCATCAATGACAGAGAAGCTGGCTCTCTTTCATGGATCTAAGCAGAGAGAAACCATCAAACAGCCAGAGCTTAAATTGTCCTGCAAACACCTTTGGGTTGGAATGAAGATCCTCCCCTGTTTACATCTTAGGACTGGACTCCAGGATCCATCCCCAGTGACATCTCCTCAGCCAGATATCTGAGACCCAATTTTAATAAAACACCTGAGCCTACAGGGCTGTGTATTTATACTAATCACATTTAAACTACCACACTTTCTCTCCATGGATGGTCCCATCCATTTCTATAATTGCAAATGCCACCTATTTACTTACAATGTCCATTTATATCACTGTTATAAGCCAAATACTAACTGTGGTTGGCAAATATATAGACTTTCCTTTTAAGTGGACATCAGCACCATTGTTTCAGTTGGCTAAGCCAGAGCTTAGGAACAATCCTCAAACCATTTTCTCACTCTCACTGAAGTCTGACAATATCTCCATTTCACTCAGTCTTCATAGGATTGCAAAACTCTACAGTCTACCTTTACAACCAGGAACCAAGTCAGGTCACTACCTCAATACAATAGCTCCTGACTGGTCCTGATCCCAGCTTGCCTCCACTGCATATCCTCAATCTATCAGCCCAGCCCTCTAATGCTGGAGTTCAGATAAAAGTCCTTCTTTGGAGCATGGTTCAAAGGTTTCTAAATATACTTAGAATCAATTACAAATTTCTTTTCCTGTATGTAACCCTCTGCATGATCTGTCCAAGTCCGTATCTCCTGTTAGACACTCGATGTTTCCTTTCACTCCCTATGGCTGTTGAATTTGTATAGCAAGGCAAGTGTGTGCCCACACCCACAAGCTCTTTGCTGGAAGGATAATTCTCTGCTAAATTTTATTTCAGTAATGATCCCATTGAATCTTTTAAAGAAGCCTGACTTAATCTATTCCTGATGCTATAACAAAATCTCTGAATAATTTATAAACAATAGAAATGATTTTATAGGTAATATTTCTTATTGGAGGCTAGGAAGTCCAAGGTCTAGTTATAGGCAGTCGGTGTACAGTGCATATACATCCCCACTTGACTAAAGAGATGGAGGGCAGAGGGCCCAGCTAGGTTTCTCCAATCCTTTGGAAAGCTCAACACCCACACCTCGCTGTCTGCAGGTGCCATCTCTTTTGTTCGTTAAAGGATTTTTTTTATTTTTTCTTTATTAAGCTGAGAGATACAGAGAGATGAGAGAGAGAGAGAGAGAGAGAGAGAGAGAGAGAGAGAGCACCAGGGCCACCACCTTGTGGGTCTGGCTTATGTGGGTACTGGGGAATTGAACTTGGGGCCTTAGGCACTGGAGGCAAGTGCCTTAACCACTAAGCCATCTCTCCAGCCCTGCAGGTGCCATCTCTTAACACTGAAGCATTGGGGAGGAAGTTTCTATGTGAAATTTGGAGGGAACAAAACCTTCAGACCATAGAAAATCCCATTTAACACACTTATCCCCCAACTATGACCATTATTTTCTCTCTTCACCAGACAGATGATGATGGTATGATACTGCTTGGATGATTTAAGTATTTGGCAATGCATACCTGTGTCAAAATGTCACACAGTGGGGGTAAAGATGTAGTGAAGAACCAGAGAAATGTCATCCTGGAATTAGAAGTTATTTTGCAACAAAGTTCTACTTGATTCAACCATACTTTAAACGTGCCTGGAATTTCTCTAAGTGTGCTCCAGCCCTCCCAAGAATCAAATCTCCCCACTTAGCAATCAAAGAATGTCAGAAAGCCCAACAAAAAAGAAGTCCTTGAAGATAAGACAGGGAAAATAATTTATACTAGAGGAAAATGTCTTCCTGAGAAACAGATAAGACAAATACAGCTGCACAGATAAGGGTTAAGCATGTCTTAGAAGTTGCTTGTGCTTTGAAGAAGTTATCTAGTCATTTTGACTCACATAAAATTTACAGCTAACTGTACTATTTCACCTCTGTAAGTCCTGCTTAATTGCACTCCTGTTTGATACATTCCTTATTGGAAATGCTCCAACTTCTGGAGATTAAAAACCCCACTTTTTCCTTTTTTGGCTGCTAGTCTCTAGAGCCCTACATTTAGGTGAGGCAGCCGCTGGCCAGCTCCTGTGTGCACAAATACAGCTTGCTTTCAATTTGGCCTAAATTTAAGTCTGTGGTCTTTTCTTTGTATTCCTGGGTTCAACAGTAGCTCAGTTGGTAAAGTTCTTGCCTTGTAAACATGAGGACCTGAATTCAAGCCACAGAAGTCATGTTTAGAAAGAAAATCAGAGTGTGGTGACATGTACTTGTAAACCCAGCTCTGGAAAGGAGACAGGCAGATCCCTGGGCTGGCCAGCCAGTCAGTCTAGCTGACTCGATGGGGTCTAGTCAAGTTAAAGGACATGTTTTTAAAAAATGTGGATGTTGGGCTGGAGAGATGGCTTAGCAGTTAAAGTGTTTGCCTGCAAAGCAAAAGGACCTGAGTCCAAGTCCCCACAGCCAGATGCACAAGGTGGTGCATGTGTCTGCAGTTTGTTTGCAGTGGCTGGAGGCCTTGGTGTACCCATTCTCTCTCTCTCTCTCTCTCTCTCTCTCTCTCTCTCTCTCTCTCTCTCTCTCTCTCAAAATAAATAAAATATTTTTTTAAAAATTAATAATTTTGAAAATTACCTACCAGATGTTATGCAAGAAAAGGGCTATATGGAAGAACAAAATTTTGACCATGTTGTAACTAATTGGTTTTGCAGGGATAATGACAAATAAGCCTAATAATGCAAGTGACCTTTTCTTGGTAAGCATGTTGTGGCTTGCAAGAACTTAGCACGATATTCCTTCTAGCAATAATACTCCCATGTTTGCTAATTTGATGTCTGTTCCAATTTTACAGAACATAACTTCCAGGATATATGAGAATATATTCTCATATGACATATGAGAATAACCATATGTCTCTTACCTCAAGAAGTCAGTTTGTTTGGGTGAAAGGTATATCAGTAGACAATTATACAAATAACATTATACAAAATATATTTGCAAAATGAATAAGTTAAATAATAAATGGATACAAATTTTTCAGACAAAGAATGAATTTGCAATTACAAAGGAATGGAAGAAAGAAAATTTAGAAGTTTCAGAATACTCCAGGGCAATTAGTATGCTCAAACAAAGGCTACTTACAGGAGAGTGGGAAAAGTTGAGATGAGCAATGAGTAGGAAGCAGAGATGAAGTTTCACATAAAGGTAATGGGCAATGGTGGACCACGTAAATCCTCGATACTTCTCTTCCTTCATCTTGTGTCCTAACAAAACTGTGTCTGGCTTTAAAGTGCCCACTGAAAATTCATAGATTATATATATACATATATATAATTATTCAATAGTTTTTAAGTGTCTGGATATAGAAAAAAAATTTCTCTAAGGAGGTAAAGAATCCCATTCTAATTGCTTGATCATTATGTATTGATGCCTTTGGCTTAGAACAAAGTTATTAGAATGGTCTTGGTTAAAAGCTTTGATAAAATTGGCCTTTTTAAGAAAAAGTAAATTTGGAGAAGGAGAGAGGGGGGCAGAGAGAAGAGAAAAGAGAGAAAGTTGTCCCTTCAAATGGAAAAACAGGACATTGCTTTCTTTCAAGCTGACTGTCACCATATTGGAAAGCTCCTTCCCTGTGGTGTGTCACAAGCGCACACCTGGAAGCAGGTGTCAGAGTGGCTGACATTGCAAAGGGAAGCTACATGATGGAGGAAAAGGTACTTGTTCTGAGAGACAAAGAAATGGAGAAGCATGTTCTCCTCCAGTGCACAAAAGGCTAAGATAAGTGCCTGAGCTATGAGGAAGCAATTGAGATGGAGAATTCATCTTTGGGGAGAAGAGGGAGGCAGAAGGCATATCCATCTTCACACAATGGCAGTTTCTACAAAGACATGACAGAGCACAAGTGTTCTGTGCAGGCAAAGATGATGAATAGTGAAAAGAGATGCCTGGAAGCTCCAGGCCCATCTGAAAGCAAGACCTTTCCCATTTCCTTTTAGTCTGTGGGCTGTGCACATGTGTTTAACATGTTTTAATCAAGTCCTTGAAGCATTCTGCCCCATTTAGCTCTGTGCATTTTTACTTGTGAGTCATTAGTACTGAATTTAATACTCCATCTTAATAAAACTTCAGCAGAGAAAGCGCTCTCAGGTGAACCTCCCCTCCCAAGACTCATCACTAAAAACCTTGCTAGATTGGCCTGAATAATGCATACCAGATGTCACCAGCACGCAGAATGAAGCAGCTGTTTTCTCAGCAATGATTAAACAGACAGGAACCGTTTAATCAATCTCGGGAAACAGAAGCGCTTGACATACAGCATCAAGGGTAGCTTCTTGTCAAAGCCTTCTTCTGATTGCTTTTTTTGTACTGGAAGTTGAACTAAGCAAGGACTCTACTGTCTAGCTAGATCCCGGCCATTTTTTCTTGTTATTTTTAAATTAGTGTGCAAAGTAATAAGTTTCATGTTAGCAGTTTCAGCTTTAGTTCTGATGCATGTGGTGCATATGTGTGTGTGAATGGCCATGTGGGTGAGTGTGTGTGAGCATTCATGTGGGTGAGTGTGGGACCACACATGCCACTGTGTATGCAGACGTCAGAGGAGAATTTTCATGTGTCACTCTGGTCTCTAAGGCAGGGTCTCTCATGGTCTGTTGCCGTGTTCCCATAATGCTCAGTAACGTGTAGTTAGTAACATGTAGTTGTGTGTAGTTTTGTTTGTGGATAGTGGGGCGGGGAGAATGATGTAAAGTTAGGCGACTGCTTTATGATTAGTCTCCCTAAACTTCTGATCTTTCTTACATCTACCTACCTACATGGCAAATCAGTTGTCGTTAAATAATTCATCAAATAGTGATTTGTTTCCTTATACTGAAAGATATGAGTCATTGACAATATTTTATAAAGACCATCATGCTTGATAAAAATAGAGAACTTCTAAAATCCTTATTATAGTCTCCAAAACTGCTGAAAATGGGTGTATTGTCACCACAAAAACAACTATGTGAAGAAAAACATGTTAATTAGCTATTTTTAAACATCTCACTATGATTATATAATTGAAGACATTATTTTGTACTAAACTACATAAAATTTAGAAGTTATGAGATGAATTATTACTTTTTGTAATTGAGCTGGAGAGATGGTTCAGCAGTTAAAGGCCCTTGCTTGCAAAGCGTGATGGCCCAGGTTCAGTTCTCCAGTATCCACATAAAGTCAGATGCACAAAGTGGTACATGCATTTGGAGCGCATTTCTAGTGACAGGAGACACTGGCACACCCATATTCTCTCTCTCTCTCCCTCCCTCTCTCTCTCTCTCTCTTTCTCTCTCTCTCTCTCTCTTTCTCTCTCTCTCTCTCTCTGTCTGACTCTCTTAAATAAATACAAATATATTTTTTATTATTTAAATTTTTTTGATTAACTAGCAAATTAAAGCATAGTATCTACCAACTTAATTTTTAGGATGAGCTAACAGTCTATTTTCAGAATACATTTACAGCTATATCACGTCTTCAATGGCTCAGGGAACACTGCAAAAGATGGGATGGAAAGAAGGTAAGAGCCATGTGATAGTAAGGTGAACTATGGAATGATGTCTTTTGAGCATGGAATGGCCATTGCATTCATGACCTCACAGAGACTGTTGTTACCTCACAAGACCTGCACAGTATGGGGCTCATCAACTTTCCATCATATATGATAAAGGAGGGCCAAAAAATTAAATTAAATTTTGATATCAAATAGATGGAGTCATTGGAAAGAAGGGGTCCGGTGGAAGGGGCTGAGAAGACATAAGGTAAGGGGAGGGTTTATGATCCAAATACACTATGTAAATAGATGGAAAATTGTCGATGAAAAATTTTAGGAAAAAAGAAAATCTATTTTTGCCATGTATGGCTAAGAAGGAGATGCAATGCTTTATAATATGATGAAAATCACTCAGCTTTTTTTTCCCCAGCTTTTTCTGTTGCTTATTTGTTGAATTAGCCAAGATTGCTTTGGCTGTAAGGAGCAGAAACCCATACAAACTAGCTCAAAACAAAATAAAGCAAAACAAAGGGATGATTTTGTCATATTAGAAAGTAAGGCTTCAGGCAGAATCTGATGCTGCAGCCTGCATCCCTCTAGGACTTTGCACTGCTTTCTCTCTGGCTTCATTCTGCAGATTTCAGTCCAAACAGCCTGAAATGAAGGCTGATGACTTTCCAGCTAGAGAGTCCTCCCAGTATGTACTCCAAGGTAAAACACAAACAAACAACAAAAAACACCTCTCTTCCAGCATGCACTTATCAAATTCAATAACAGGCCTATTACAGAAGCGTATGTGGCCAGGTAAAACTGATTGGCCAGAATGGGTTGGTGCCCACACAAAGCAAGAGACAAATGAAGCCAAATGCAACATGAGTCACCTGTCCATCAATGATCGTGTTTGGTGGCCATGTGCAGAATATAAGCTACCTCAGAGGAATAGAATCAACACCTAAAATCTTGCAGCAAAGCGTGCTCTGCCAGAATAGGAATGATATATGTTTAAGCTGCATTAAATCCATTTTCCAAAACATCATTTCTGCTTTAACTAAATTGGAACTTTGAGTAGTACAAAATCACTTATAAGTCATTTTCACATGTCTTCTTTTCAAGAAAGAGAAACTTGCTTTAATTAATATTTAAACTATTTAGGTCCGCAGATATATGTCAATCTCTAATTTCATAGATATCTTTATATTACCATGAAAAAATCCAGGAAGACAAAATAATCTCTAACTTGGACCCTTTCCTCCCTTTCTGTACATGAAAACCAAGCCAACCAACTCTGTGATTAAACTGAGCTCCACATGTATGGATAAAGTCATTAGCTCCCTAAGTAAATTAGTTACTTGTTTAATCACATTTCTCTAGAAAACATATTTTTGGAAATAATTTCATGTTCTTGTCTTTCTGTTATTTTTATATAGGTCAGAAAATGCATACATTCTGAGTTTTGGTGCTATTTTTATATTCAATGGCATTAATTATATAAAAACAAGGCCAGTAAAAATATTTCTCATAACCTCCCCCCTGTAGAACCCCTGAAAAAGCCTAGCAGAAAGGCATTCTTGTAGTTTCTTTCACTAAAACAGGATGTTGAAATGCTTCCCAGCTCTGCAAACACTCTTCTTCCCACTACTTACTTTTAAATCTAAAGTACTAACTAAATTAATGGGGGAGTGGAAATTTTTTGATTGTTTTTAATCATGCTTGTGGAAATTTTCCCCACCTTCTTTTTCCTCCAGTGCCCCTTAAAGTGTAACTTGGAAGGACTGGTTTGAGAGATGTTGGGCTTGAAAGGGCTTTTGAAAAATTTCATTTCTAAGCTGAGTCAAAAATAGGAATGTTTGTCAAAAAAAAAAAAAACCTTCACAAAGAAGCTTGTCTGGAAAAAGTATTCTTCAAAACTGTAGACATGTCTCTCAGAAAGCTTCTGTTCCATTCACAGCCCGTATTGTTCTGATCTCGGCTCAGGCCTCACAGTTTGAAGTTCTTTTCAAAATTGTTTAATGACTTTCAGAATGCATGTCTTGCTAAGTCTCTGGAGCTTCTGGTGTCAGTGTTTGTCTTTTGATTTCTGTTGTTTAGTTCACTTCTAGGCTCAGGGCCTCCATTAAACAAGGGGGGATTGCCCAGCTCCTTCTGAAGCATGAGCTCATTCCTCTGAAAACGCTTCAGTGCATGTTGTACTCTCCATTGGGCTTTCCCTTGTGAACCAAAACCCTCTGCTACCCAACTCATTCTGCTGTCATTGTGAAGAGCACAGACGTATTCACTCAAAAACCATGCAAACACCACCACGCACAACACCAAGAAAGGAAAGGGGGAAAGTCAGTGTAGATGGAGCCAACGCTTACGTGTCCTCTTTCAACCAAGAAAGAACCAAATTTTCATCACAGTTAGCTTTCGTAGAAAATTCATTCAAGAAAACCCTAGGGTGGGAATAGAGCCTGGATAGCAAAGAGCCTGCCTGGCTCGCACAACCCCCAGGACCTTGAAAGAAAAAGAAGGAAGAAAGAAAGCAATTGCCCCCCAATGGCTACCAGGGCTGCTTTGATAGTTGACCAGGCTCACCAATGTTATCTGTAAATGTTAAAACAATCTTTACATCTGGAATTTAGCACTGCTGATTTTTCCTAGAATCTGGTACCACTGTTTTAGCATATCCTAAGTGTATTCTGACAGCTAGGCTGACTCCACTCCAAGCCTAACGATTAGAATGTGATGGGAACAGTGTTTTTACTAATATTCGGTCCTCCTGTAGAGGACGGGGAGGCTGGTGCGTTATCCCTGTCTCCAGTTTCCATCTCCTTCCAGAGCTCAGGAACCTCCCGGTGTTCTCTTTAGTAGGAACCAACTGACTTAAAGTCTAATCTAAATACACTGACATCACTTCCCCATCCATTCTGACATGGTGCTCCCCATAGAAA